>CAUYRH010115997.1:0-10325 GCA_963574655.1 Perodicticus potto | reverse complement strand
AGCCCAGGCCCACCAAACAACAATGAGGCTGCAACCAAAAAATAGCCGGGCGTTGGGGCAGGCGCCTGTAGTCCCAGCTACTTGGGAGGCAGAGGCAGGAGACTCGCTTGTGCCCAGGAATTGGAGGTTGCTGTGAGCTGTAATGCCACAGCACTCTATCCAGGGTGACAGCTTGAGGCTGTCTCAAAAAAAAAAAAAAGAAAAGAAAAAGAAAAAAAAAAAGAAAAGCTAACGATGGAAAGAAAACAAGAAGAAAAATGGAGGAAAAAAAAGAAAAATTGTCAGATGCCCTATTATGGCTGAATTGTCCCTCCCCTCACCCTCCGTGATATTTATGTTGAAGCACTAACTGCCAGCACCTTGGAATGTGGCTGTATTTGGAGACAGAGTCTTTCAACAGGCAAATGACGTGAAATGAGGTCATTAGAGAAGGCCCTAATCCAGTCTGAATGGTGTCTTTATAAGAAGAGATTAGAACACAGACCACACAGACCAGAGAATGACAAGATGGCCAGAAGGTGGCTGTCTGCAAGCCGAGGAGAGAGACCTCAGAAGAAACCGCCCCTGCCAACACCTTGACTTTGGACTTCTAGCCTCCAGAACTGTGAGAAAGTAAACACCTGTTGTTTAAGCCACCCTGTGGTATTTTATTGTGGCAGCACTGGCAGAGGAGTACATGCCCCTAGCTGCCAGGATTTTCATGTGAAATCACTCCAGCACATTCTGTTCTGTGGAGCTCAAAGGATGCCCAGAGAATCTGTCCTGCTCATTTCACAAAACAGAAAACTGAGGTCCAGAGAGGTGAGGAAATTACCCAGGATGAAAATACATGTATTTCGAGAGGATAAAGGAAGACAAATGAAAAGAGCTTCTAAAATCAAGATGGTACAAATCTTTGTTTTGCTTTGTAAGTGGAGAACTAAGAACCAGAGGGATGAAATAACTTGCTGAAGATTAAAATATGTGTATGTCAATGAGGATAAGGAAAGGGATCCAAAAACTAAAAATAGCTAGGAAGAACTTTAAAATGAAGATTGCTACATTTTGCATTATAAATTGAAAAAAATAACTTTCTATTAGGTAAGAGCAATGTATTAAGTGAGTTCCTCATACTGCTATGGAGTAGGGGAGCAAAGGGGAATTTTGCTTACTGATTTCTTTGAGCATCATCTAAAATAAAGACATTTTCTAGCAAGAATCTACTGGAATGTAGGGCCAGTTGCTCTCACATTTTATTCATTTTTGTTTATTAGTTTGGGGACATGATCTCTCTCTGTTGCCCTGGCTGGAGTTTGGTGGTGTCATCATAGTTCAATGTAACCTCAAACTACTGTGCTCAAGAGATTCTCCTGCCTCAGCCTCCTGGGACGACAGGTGAACGTTACTATTATGCCTGGCTAATTTTTATATTTTTTTGTAGAGATGGGGTCTTGCTATGTTGCTCAGGTTGGTATTCTGTCTTCAAGGAGGCCTCCTGAAGTGCTAGGATTACAGGTGTGAGCCACTGTGTCTGGCCATATTTGATTAATTATGAAGGACATTTATTGGGCATTTCACACGGGCTTAGAGCTGTGCTCGCAGAGTTCACCATTTTGACCATATGCTCATAAATCCAGGGTGGTGTGAGAGACAGGATGACGGAGGTGCAATTGCAAGATCCACCTCTGCTGGGGCATCGGGCTGGATCAATGAGTAGGAAGCAATAAGCATTGCAAACATCAGGCTTGTGTTTAAACATGAATCACCGCAAAAGGCTGAGGTTAATGTGAGCACTTTCACTTTCCTAATAGAAAATCGAGCTAAGCTGCGCCTCTGCCCACAGACTCAGCGATACCCGTGTGGTTTCCGTGTGGTTGGAGGCATTAGTTAGGGCCTTGTTGTATCTGTTAGGCAGGGCGAAGCCCACTTAGCAAATTAAAACAGTTTTTATTCCCCCAACTAATTGTTTTCTAATTGTTTAAGTAAAAGGTTTTAGTTGTGATTAGAGGCTTTTAGTAAATTAAACCTGTTCACGTTTTACAAGTTTAATATGTAGAGCCAGGAGAGGAGGAATGGTTGGGTAAGGTTTGATACGGCAAGGGCTTTGAAGTAGAGGAGGCCTGAGAGATTATTTGGTTTGACCGTCTTATCTTACCTAGAGAGGTTGTGCCGTTTGACAGTGGGAGAAGCGAGGCCAAATCTTCCCAGGTTGGCTCTCCCAGGCTAAGTGCACATTTTAAGGAAGTCCAGCCACGGTCGGTACGGAAGGTTTTAATTAAATAGTTAACTGGCCAAACAGCTCATACACAGAATAAACAGGGCATGCGGAAACGATAATTAATGTGTTCCACGTGTTTCTCACTTTAATGTGAGCTGGTCAGGGCCTGATATTTAACTGGGCAGTTGTTAGAGGAAAAGTTAGCACACAGTTTTGAGAATTTGAGCTAAGTGACTGACATAAAGCTACACACGAGCGTGCACACACTACAGAAGACAAAATTGATATATTTTACTACATTTTTTTTTTTTTACAACAAATGTGTGGAAAGACAATGAATGTTGATGTGATGCAGAATTTCTCAAAGTGTGTTCCTTGGAACCCCTCATAACTTAGTGCAATGATAATTGATCAGATGTGGAGGGAAATGATTCCTTGGTCAAGTGAAGTTAGAAAATACCAGGTTAAGCAGCTTAAGCAGATTTTTTCCCCCTTTATTTTCCTCCTGGGCTTTGCTTGTTAGCTCATCCTTTGCCTCCAAGCCTTGGCTGTGCTCTGCTTTCCTGTCCTCCGTTTTTCCTTCCTTTCTTCCCCCCTCCTTTTTCAGCTTCTTCCCTTCTTTGAAATTCTTTTCTTTCTTATGCTCTTTTTGACATCAGGCCATTCAGAGACTGGCATTGTGGATCACCTGGAGTGGGAGGAGAGAGACTTTTAGTTTTGTCTTTCTCACTTAAAAAAATTATGGTGTGTGCTGCACCTTTTGGGGGCAAAACACGATTGTAGGAGGGACTTTACCCAACAAATGCAACCAGTGTAACATGGTTTCTTGTACCCTCAATGAATCCCCAACAATAAAAAAAGAAAAAAATTATGGGAATTCCAAGTGCTAGAGAAGTTGCAGAGTAATGGGAATTCCCTGACAATGTGGCCAGATAGATTGGTGAAGTCTATTTGGGAAAGCCATTTGGCAATGTCTGGGAAAGCTGAAGTTGATCATAGAAACTCTTTTCTTGGAACTAGCATCGCAAGCAATGTACTTAAAAGGCCACTGGTCAACCACCATCCCAGCGCCCTCTGTCTGCATCACTCCCAGGTGGAAGGTGGAACCACACGTGGCCACTCAATCCCTATGAGACCTTGGTCTTTGCAGCCCCCTGTGTCCTCTCCTGGTGGCCACCATTAGACACATGGATTCAGGCCAGTATCTTCCCAAATGCAATAGGAAGTGCATGATTTTTTTTTTTTTAGTGTAAAGTACGTACTTTTCTATAAGAATTGAGGTTCCAAAAAATTACAACATTCTTTCATTTACTGATCTATTTAGCCGTACTATGTGTCGGACACTGTGCTTGCCATCAGCAAAGCTGAGTAAAGAAGACAACCTCCTCTAGTGAGGAGAGCACTATTACATGATGGTAGACAATACACCACGTAATAATGATACTTAATACTTGCTGAGTGCATACTATATACAAAAACATTATTCTAAACTCTTTTCATATAGAAATTCATTCAGTGTTCACAGCAGCCCCATGAGGTAGGTACTATTATTAATATTAGTCCCATTTTATACTTGATGCACAGAGAAGTTACAAACTTGCATGGCTTGGAAGTGGGCAGTCAGGGCTTGAAACCAGATGGGCCAGCTCCAAGTCTGTTCTCTCTGCCTTGCGTCTGGATCACCTCCCTCCGGAGTGACGTCTGCTCTGAGTCTAACAGAAGGCTTTGGGAACACAGAGGACAAAACAACCAGCTTGTATGGGAGCGACAGGGAAGGTTTCGAAGAGGCAGTCACATTTGCTGAGCATCTTGAAGAAGGAGTCAGTGTTTACTGTACTGATGGAGAGGAGCCAGGGAGAGCCCTCGTGGACAGCCCCAGCATCGGGATGGCATTCAGCACGGGAGAGCCTCTCTTGGGCCCTCCAGACAGAGTCTGGTGAAGGCTGTTGTGAGTCACAGGATTCTGGACTGCTGCACCTGGGGCGACTCACTGCTCTACCCGAGAAGTCTCGGCCTCTTCCTCCCATGCAGACGTCATCTCAGCTCCATCCTTGTTTCCTTTGTGAACCTCTAGCCTGGTCATCGTCTTCCCTTCTCTTCCTCTACTTTTCACTCTAAGCCCCTTGTGCCATCAGGCTGGGATGGTTCCCAGTGCTATTTTAAAACTGGAGGGCCATGCAGCCTGTCCTAGAAAACAAAGAGGCACCTCCTGTTTACATGCAGTCTGGGCCACAGGAACCTATTATCGAGTCAATCCTTATGGAGTACAGACATATTCCAGTGGTGAATCCCATGAAAACACTGTGTCTCAAACCCTTCTGTCCCCAGGATGGATTTGTGAAGGGACCCATGGTAGACACAAACCTTCCCCTTCCTTACACAATCACTTTGTTATTAACAGCCTACAGAAATAAGCTTCCTTGCCTTGAAATATGGAATGACTGAGAACATGGCCCCAAGATTTATTGCTCCACACGGCATGCAGATATAATTTTTACTTGGCTGCTGTGATGACAAGATTCAGGGGCATTAGGCAAGTAAGTCTGAATTACTCAGCGGAAACACGGGATGTCCCTGGACATTCAGCCTCTCCGAGGGGACACCTGATTAGCAGTGGCCCCTCTGGGAGCAGGGAGATGGGTTTGCAGTGTAATTTCATTTGGCAGACTTGGAAAGGTGGGTCCAAGTTGGCTAAGTCTCCCTCTTGAGATTTTTGGAAGAAGGTGTAAAAAAAAAAAAAAAAAACAAAGAAACTGAACACAGACCTGCCGCTCAACGTCAGTCGCTCTGATTTTAAATAAGAACTCTTTCCTCTTTCATTGTCTCCCTCACTTAACCTCTGCCTTGTTTCTTTTTCATCCCCTCTGGGAGTAGGGGAAGGGGAGAGTGAGAAGAGTGTGTGTATTCACACAATAAATGCCCACTTGAGCTTATCAGGTCTCCCTGCTCCGGGCACTCTCCCCCAGCCTCCCTGGAAGAAACAGCTGCAAAGACCAAACCCTTTAGCTATTTGGTCTCCTGAGTCCATTTTGACTTGGCCCCACTCTCACCGGCTGACATTTGAAATGTGTCTATTTAAGAAGGAAAGGAGAAAAGAGCACAAATAGGAGGGGGAAAATATGCCGGAGATGTCATATCCTGCTAGGCAAGAAGAAGAAATATCCGGCTTTGCAAAGACGAGAGTCTGTGTGTGTGTATTGTTGGTTTTTGTTTTTCCTTTTTTGTCTTGGTCTTTTCCTGTGTTTAAGCCTTCACATGGCCACATTTATTAGCATGATGATAAGGATGACTTAAACTGAGTTTTTTCAGGATGCAGGAGGGAGGGGACTTGGGAAATGAATGGACTGAGCCCATCCCATGCTCATCAAAGGATGATGCTTTGAAGGGCGTCCTTAGGCTCTGGGCCCCTGGATGGTTGGGTGAGGGAGGCTGCTGGAGGAAGTTGCCTGACCCGACACAAAGGCAACAGACACATCCAGCCCAGGAAGGATGTCCTTGACCTGGCCTTCAAACCCCGGAGGCTGGGATGGGCTGCTGGAAGGCTGGCCAGTAGTGGTCACAGAGTGCCAGCTGCATCCACTAAGATTGGCCCCCCAGGGGATTCTAAGGAGGGGCTGTCTGGGGAGTTTGCAAGTAGGAATTGTTTTCTGGTTGTTTCTGGTGCCTGTAGGTCTTCCAATCCAGTGCTTCTGAATCCTGTAGGTTGTGATTCAGTAGGTCTGGGGCTGCAAAGGCCTGTGTATATCTGAGGTTCTGTATTTCTAACTAGCTCCTGGGACATATTTGTTGCTGCTGCTTGTGGTCACATTTTGGATAGCAAATACGTTTGGCATATAGGTTGAGGTACAGATGTGAGAGATTGGGGCTGTCTAGAGGCATAGGAGGGGGCATTTGGCTTTCATGCCCTCCTGCATTTAGCACATTGGGCATTTTGGTACCATACCATGTAAGAGATTTCTCCCCAAAAGGAACCGGGCATGTCACGGTGTTTCTCAGAGTGTCATGTGTTCCTGGATTGGCTATAAAAGAGTCACTTTGGGAACTTGTTAGTAATGTAGCTTCTTAGTTGGGTCTTTTCCTGGTTTTAGTATCAGGGTGATATTTCCTTCATAGAACGTGCTAGGGAAGATGCCTTCCTCCTCAATTTTTGGGAATAATTTCTACAGTATGGAAATAAGCTCTTCTTTGAAGGTTTCATAGAATTCTGGTGTGAAGCTATCTGGACCAGATAATTTTTTTGTTGAGGGATTTTTTTATTGTTTCTTTGATCTCAGTGCTTGACATTGGTCTATTCAGGAGATCTATTTCTTCCTGGCTAAGTCTAGGGAGAGGGTGTGATTCCAAACATTGATTCATCTCCTTCACATTGTCAAATTTCTGGTCATAGAGTTTCTTGTAGTATTCAGAGATGATCTCTTGTATCTCTGTGACATTTTGTTATTTCCCCTTTATCATTTCTGATTGAGGCTACTAGAGATTTTACTTTTCTATTTCTAGTTAGTCTGGACAAAGGTTTATCTATTTTATTTATTTTTCAACTTCAGACCAATTTCACTAATGAGTATGGATGGAAAAATTCTCAACAAAATCCTAGCCAATAGTATACAGCTTATCATTAAAGAAGTCATATATCATGATCAAGTAGGTTTCATCCCAAGGATGCAAGGCTGGTTTAACATATGCAAGTCTGTAAACATTATACACCATATCAACAGAAGCAAAAACAAAGATCATATGATCCTCTCAATAGATGCAGAAAAAGCATTCAATAAAATCTAGCATCCTTTTCTGATTAGAACACTGAAGAGTATAGGCATACATGGCACATTTCTTAAACTGATCACAAACAAACTCACAGCTAATATTTTATTTAATGGAGTAAAACTGAAAGCTTTTCCACTTAGAACTGGAACCAGACAAGGTTGTACTCTGTCACCATTACTATTCAACACAGTGCTGGAAGTTCTAGCTGAGACAATTAGGCAAGACAAGGAAATAAAGGGCATCCAAATGGGAGCAGAGGAGCTCAAACTCTCCCTCCTTGCTGATGATATGATCTTATACTTAGAGAACCCCAAAGACTGAACCACAAGACTCCTGGAAGTCATCAAAAAATACAGTAATGTCTCAGGATATAAAATCAATGTCCACAAGTCAGTAGCCTTTGTACATGGCAATAAGAGCCAAGATGAGAGGCTAATTAAGGATACAACTCCCTTCACCATAGCTTCAAGGAGAATGAAATACCTGGGACCATACCTAACAAAAGAGGTGAAGGAGCTCTATAAAGAAAATTATGAAACCCTAAGATAGGAAATAGCAGAGGATATCAACAAATGGAAGAACGTACCATGCTCATGGCTGGGAAGAATAAATATTGTTAAAATGTCTATATTTCCCAAAGCAATTTACATTTTCAATGCCATCCCTATTAAAATACCAACATCATACATTCAAGACTTGCAAAAACTGGTTCTTCATTTTGTATGGAACCAGAAAACTCCCCGTATAGCTAAGGTTGTTCTTAGTGATAAAAACAAAGCCTTGGGCATCAGTATACCAGATTTTAGGCTGTACTATAAGGCCTTAATGGTCAAGACAGCATGGTACTGACACAAAAATAGAGACATAGACATCTGGAACCGAAAAGAAAACCATGAAATTAAACTAACATTGTACAGGCACCCAAAATTTGAGAAACCAAACAAGAACATACACTGGGGGAAAGAATCCCTATTCAACAAATGGTGCTGGGAGAACTGGATATCCACATGTAGAAGACTGAAACTGGACCTGCACCTTTCTCCACTTACAAAAACTGATTCAAGATGGATAAAATACCTAAATCTAAGGCATGAAACAATAAATATCCTCGAAGAAAGTGTGGGGAGAACACCTGAAGCTATTGGTCTGTGGAAAGACTTTATGAAGAAGACTTCCATAGCAATTGCAACAACAGCAAAAATAAACAAATAGGGCTTAATTAAACCAAAAATCTTCTGTACAGATAAGGAGAAAACAACCAAAGTAAATAGACAACCTACACAATGGGAGAGGATATTTGCATATTATGAATTTGATAAATTTGTTATAAAAGCTTGATAACTAGACTCTACAGAAACTCAAATTAATCAACATAAAAAAGCCAACAATCCCTTATATCAATGTGCAAGAGAGATGAAGAGAAACTTCTCTAAAGAAGATATATGAATGGTTATCAAACATAAGAAAAAATGCTCATCATCCCTAATTATCAGAGAAATGCAAATCAAAACCACGTTGGGATATCACCTAAACCCAGTGACAATGGCCCACATCACAAAATCTCAAAACTGCAGATGCTGGTGTGGATGTGGAGAGAAGGAAACACTTTTACATTGCTGGTGGACTGCAAACTAATATAACCTTTATGGAAGGAAGTATGGAGAATCCTAAAAGAACTCAAACTAGACCTTCCATTTTATCCTGCAATTTCATTACTGGGCATCTACCCGAAGAAAAAAATTCTTTTATCAATAAGGACATTTGCACTAGACTGTTTGTCACGGCTCAATTTATAATCACCAAAATGTGAAAACAGCCTAAATGCCCACCAACCCAGGAATGGATTTACAATATGTGATGTATGTATACCATGGAATACTATTCAGCCACTAAAAAAGATGAAGACTTTACATCTTTTATATTAAACTGGATGGACGTGGAACACATTGTTCTTAGTAAAGTATCACAAAAATGGAGAACAAGAATCCTAGGCATTCAATTCTGATATGAGAACGATTGATGACTTCATATCCAGTGGGGGGTGGGAGAAGGGGGTTACAGGGAGAGGGGAAGAGGGAATGGAGGGGGGGGTCATAGAGTGTGACAGACCTCTTGAGGATGGGACACAACTCTAAGAGGAACTTTACCTAACAAATGCAGTCCGTGTAACCTTGTCCTTTGGACCCTCAATGAATCCTCAACAGTAACAAAAAAAGTATTTAAATGACGTAATTCTATATCATGTCTTTGAAGGGTGAAGATTGTATAATAAAAGCAATTATAATGTTATTTTATAAGTATAAAGACATTCGAGTGGATTTTCAGGGCTCAGCTATTTGAGTGGAGATTATTGATAAATTTGAGCTGGTAGGGTCCTTGTCTCCACTCATATCAACACAAGGTAGGTTATTAATAACTGTACATGGTATTCCCATTTCATAGTTTAGATTTTGCCTAATTCACACTTCAATGTATTTCACTCTTAACTCCTACACTGTCTGTTATCATCACGTTTTAAGTTGATATAAAACTGTCAAAACATGAGTATGATGCTAAATATTTTCAGCTACTGTATAATGGTGCTTCCAGCCAGGTATCAGTTCATCTAGATCAGTGTTACAATTTTTAGTGACCATTACAGTAATTTATTTGCATATGTTGTATTTATTCTATATTATCCTAATTAGCTATTAAAAGGAAAAAGAAATCACACATGCTGATGCATAGGTCTCATAAAAATATAGGCATAACTCAGAGATACTGCAGTTTCAGGTCCTGACCCCCATGATGAAATAAATATCACAATATAGTAAGTCAAACAAACTCTGGTTTCCAAGTGCATATAAAAGTTATGTTTATTGTATATTGTACTTTATGAAATGTGCAGTAGTATTGTCTAAAAAGCCAAGTAGATAAATTAAAAACACTTCATTGTGAAAAAAGATTAATAATCATCTCAGCCTTCAACATGTTGGAATCTTTTTGCTGATAAAGTGTCTTTTTTTATTATCTTTTTTTTTTTTTATTGTTGGGGATTCATTGAGGGTACAAGAAACCATGTTACACTAGTTGCATTTGTTGGGTAAAGTCCCTCTTACAATAGAGTTTTGCCCCCAAAAGGTGTGGCACACACCAAGGCCCCAAGACCCCACCCGCCTCGCTCCTTCCCTCTCTCTGCTCTCCCCTTCCCTCACCCCCACCATGTCAATAATTGTCAGTAATTGTCCTCATATCAAACTTGAGTACATGGGATTCATGCTTCTCCATTCTTGAGATGCTTTACTACGAATCATGTGTTCCACTGCCATCCAGGTTAAGACAAAGGCAGTAAAGTCTCCATTTTCTTATTGGCTGAATAGTATTC
>CAUYRH010115995.1:0-11822 GCA_963574655.1 Perodicticus potto | reverse complement strand
GCCTGGCTATTTTTCTGTTTTGCAGTTCAGCCGAGGCCGGGTTTGAACCGGCCACCTTCGGTATATGGGGCCAGTGCCCTACTCAATGAGCTTCAGGCGCCGCCCAATTTTTAAATTTTTTGTAGACAGGGTCTTGCTATGTTACCCAGGTTGGTCTCAAACTCCTGGTCTCAAGCAATCCTCTCAAAGTGTTGGGATTACAGGTGTGAACTACTGTGCCTGACTCCCACACAGTTTATCCTAAAAGTTTGATTTTATATTTCAGTTTAATAGGCTGCACAAAGTAAATTCTACATAAGAAAACAATCCAAGGGATAACAAAGGATTTAAGTTGAAAACATGAAGGGACTTTCTTTTTTTTTCACACATTCAGTAAGGTTGTATGGAGGGATGCACTCACACCTAGATGGAAGAACTTTCTGATGTTGAGATATCAGTGACTAAAAAGTCAGTGGAGGGCGGTGCCCACTACAGCTACAGCTTCCCACTGTGGCTCAGTGGGTAGGGCGCTGACCATATACACCGGGGCTGGTGGGTTCGAGCCCACCCACGCCTGCTAAACAACAATGACAACTGTAACCAAAAAACAGCCGGGCGTTGTGGCAGATGCCTGTAGTCCCAGCTACTTGGGAGGCTGAGGCAAGAGAATAACTTAAGCCGAAGAGTTTGGGGTTGCTGTGAGCTGTGTCACCACAGCACTCTACTGAGGGTGACATAGTAAAACTGTCTCCAAAAAAAAGAGTTTCAGACCAGCTTAAACAAGAGAAAGACCCACTCTCTACAAAAACTAGCAAAACTAGCTGACCATGGTGGTGCACCAATGTAGTCCCAGCTACTTGGGAGGCTACAGAAAGAGAATCACTTGAGCCCGAGAGTTTGAGCTTGCTGTAAGCGAGATTGATGCCATGGCACTCTATACAGGGTCACAGAGTAAGGCTCTGCCTAAAAAGAAAACATGAAAATTACCTGTGAAAAATAACATAGCAGGGTGGCACCTGTGGCTCAGTGAGGAGAGTACCGGCCCCATATACCAAGGGTGGCAGGTTTGAACCCGGCCCCGGCCAAACTGCAACAAAAAAATAGCCAGGCCTTGTGGTGGGCGCCTGTAGTCTCAGCCACTCAGGAGGCTTAGGCAAGAAAATCGCCTAAGCCCAAGAGCTGGAGGTTGCTGTGAGCTGTGACGCACCACAGCTCTCTACTGAGGGTGACAAAGTGAGACTCTGTTTCTAAAGAAAAGGAAAGAAACAAACAAAAAAAACAGTTAGGGCTAGGCCCAGTGGCTCATGCCTACAATCCTAGCACTCTGGGAGGCTGAGCCAGGTGGACTGCTTGAGCTTAGGAGTTTCAGACCAGCCTGAGCAAGAGCAAGACCCTGTCTCTACTAAAAGAAAGAAAAAAACCACAAAAACTAGCTGGGATATTGTAGTGGACACCTGTAGTCCCAGCTACTCTGGAGGGTGAGGCAAGAGGATCACATGAGCCCAAGAATTTGAGGCGTCTGTAAGCTGTGACATCAGGACACTCTAACTAGCGCAATAGAGATAGACTGTCTCAAAAAATCCCCCAAAACAAGAAACATGATTATACCAGTATTAACAAAGCAAAAGAAATTCACCCTGCGTCATCCCTACCAGTTGCTGTGAAATATGCCATCCCAGCAGTCCGAGATGTAGTCTGAAGCAGAGTAGATCCACCGAAGGAGAAAAACCTATTGAGAAAGAAAACAGACAATGGTGGGGGCCGCACCCACCACCGCCCAACACAGCGCTGCTGCTGACCCGCTGCTCTTGGCAGAGATCCTCAGTGGCACTGTGAGCCTATGAGCCCTCCTGGTAGCCAGTCCCCGCCAGCCACAATGCTCACAGGGGCAAGTTCATCCGTCAGGTCGGGAAGCACAGCTTCAGATGACAGAAGAGCTGGATCTTTCCGCAGCTGGTCAATATAACCCAAGAGGATGAATTTATCCCTCTCACTCCCGGTCCAAGGATCTTCCAGGGTTTTATATACCACCCTTCCTGCGGTGTTGCGCCTTTCTAAGATAGACACCTGGGAGCAGAGGACAAGAAAATCGTCAGAAGGTTCAAAAGCACACAGAAGATGGAAAAAAGGATGACGTTAACATTGAGCTCAGATATAAACACAGGTGAGTCTAAAGTACTTGCTAGAGATTTAAATCTGATAAAATAAATTATCATTATTATTAGGTGGTGCCTGTGGCTCAGGCGGTAAGGCGCTGGCCCCATATACCCAGGGTGGTGGGTTCAAACCCTGCCCCGGCCAAACTGCAACAAAAAAAATAGCCAGGCGTTGTGGTGGGCGCCTGTAGTCCCAGCAACTCGGGAGGCTGAGGCAAGAGAATCAATTGCCTAAGCCCAGGAGTTGGAGGTTGCTGTGAACTGTGTGATGCCGAGGGTGATAAAGCGAGACTCAGTCTCTACCAAAAAAAAAAAAATTATTATTATTATTATTTTGAGACAGAGTCTCACTCTGTAGTCCTGGCATCACAGAGTGCCGTAGCATCACAGTTCACAGCAACTTCAAACTCTTAGGCTCATCTTAGGCTCAAGAGTTCTTCCCAGAAAAAGGGGGGAAAAAAAAAAAGAGTTCTTCCCTCAGCATCCCATGTAGCTGTAACTGCAGGTGCCCACCACAACACCCAGCTAGTTTTCTAGTTTTTTTCTTTTTCTTTTTGAACCTGCCACCTTTGGTATATGGGGCCAGCGCCCTACTGGATGAGCCACAGGCGCCCCCCCCCTTTTTTTTTTTTGAGACAGAGTCTCACTTTGTTGTCCTTGGTAGAGTGATGTGGCGTTACACCTCATAGCAACCTCAAATTAGTAGGCTCAAGTGATCCTTTTACCTCAGTTTTTCATTTTTAGTAGAGACAGGGTCACTCTTGCTCAAGCTGATCTCGAAGTCCTTAGAGTGCCCTACTCAAGTGATCCACCCACCTCGGCCTCCCAGACTGCTAGGATTACAGGAATGAGCCACTGGGCCTGGACTGGATTTTCTTTTTTTTTTTTTGCAGGTTTTGGCCAGGGCTGGGTTTGAACCCACCACTTCTGGCATATGGGGCCAGCACCCTACTCCTTTGAGCCACAGGCGCTGCCTAGTTTTTCTTTTTTTAAGTAGAGACAGGATCTTGCTCTTGCTTAGGCTGGTCTTGAATGTCTGAGCTCAAGCAATCGACCGACCTCAGTCTCCCAGAGTGCTAGGATTACAAGTGTGAGTCACCACACCTGGCTAAAAGAAATTTATTTTACTTATTTATTTATTTTTTTAGAGACAGAGTCTCATTTCATCGCCTTCAGTAGAGTGCTGTGGCATTACAGCTCACAGCAACCTCCAACTCCTGGGCTTAGGCAATTCTCCTGCCTCAGCCTCCCAAGTAGCTAGGACTACAGGCGCCCACCACAACGCCCAGCTATTTTTCTGTTTTTGCAGTTTGGCTGAGGCCGGGTTTGAACCCTCCACCTTCGGTATATGGGGCCAGCGCCCTACTTAATGAGCCACAGGCGGTGCCCAGTTTTTCTATTTTTAGTAGAGATGGGGGTTTCACCTTCTTCAGGCTGGTCTTGAACTCCTGAGCTCAGGCAATCTGCCCACCTCGGCCTCCCAGGGTGCTAAGATTACAGGTGTGAGCCACTGTGCCCAACCCAATCTTTCTATTTTTAGTAGAAACAGGTCTTGCTCTGGCTCAGGCTGGTCTCGAATTCCTGGCCTCATGCAATCTACCTGCCTCAGCCTCCAGAGTGCCAGGATTACAGGCATGAGCCACCATGCCTGGCCGAAACCTTTGTTTTTTTAGAGATTTTTCAAAATTACGAAAATGATGAAGTAGTCAGAGGAGAGGAATTTCATGCACCCAGAAGGAGTAATGACAAGGGAGGAGAAAGGAAAGGGAGATGAACTAGTGAAAAAGGCTGGAGAGGAAATTCTCCAAAGCATAATATTCGTGGCCTAAAGAAGATTTGTAAAATACAGGCTGGTCTAGGATCTTACAAGACCTGTCATAGGGAACAACTTGTGGAAAGCACTGATGCACTTTAGCATTTACTGATAGGGAAGAGATGCTTTCTGTGGAGGCCTGAGGCTGAAATGTAGAATGTGAAATGACCAGGTTAAAGAGTTGTAAGAGTACGCTTTCAACACAGGCCTCAGAGATTTCCACATTTCCTGGAGTCGGTGCTCCATGGTCCCAAGGAAGGAAGAAAAAGAATTAAGTGCCACATGCTGGTGAGGAGCCTGGATCAGGAGAGAATCTGTGCTCACCGCTGCTTTCCCCTGAAAGGCCTCGCCATCCGGTAGCAAGGTGTTGGCAAACTCCTGCTGCCGACTGCTGTAGACGTGCACAAATCTCACTATGTCTTGAGTGTTTGCCAAAGCAAAGGACAGGAAAGCCTCGAAGGGTTTGCTTAACTTGGAAGCCTCGGCAGTCAGTAAAACCACACAGTACCTACATAAGGAGAAAAGAGAAAACTCTGTAACCATGATGGTGAGTGCAGGCGAGGGAGTGAGCACTTCATAGAAGGGAGAACATTCCAGGGCTTCCAAGTCATTAATGGCCTGCTTTTTTCCCAAATCGGTCATGTTTTTCCCAAACCAAACATCTTTATGACCTTTAGGAATTTTTTTTAAGGCGTGGGTCACAGATTCCTTCATGTGGTGGGGCCTCTTAAGAGCCATCTGTTCTAGTTCTTCCACCACAGGAGGGCTGATTGAACCAGTCTCAGGCCGGAGGCCACCGAGCCTCTTTCTGAAGGCCTTCCTTTGCAGGGTTCCAATGGGAAGTTTCGCTATTCATTCCTTTATTCACTTATTCACTCACTCACTTCTCCGGATATTTGCTGAACATGAACTATGTACCAGGTAGCTACACAACATTCTTGCCTTCGTGGAGCTTATATTACAGTGGAAAAACAAATAAAAACACAGGCTCGGCGCCTGTGGCTCAATGGGCTAAGGCTCCAGCCACATACTCCTGAGCTGGCGGGTTCGAATCCAGCCCGGGCCCGCCAAACAACAATGACGGCTGCAACCAAAAAAATAAATAAATAAATAAATAAAAATAAAAAAACAAATAAAAACACATATCATGATAGGTATGAAAAAAAAGAAGACAAGGGGAGAGAAAGAGGCCAGAGTGGGGTGGGAGTGATAACAGACGGGCTGGGCAGGGAAACATCCCCCCGAGAAGGTGACGTTTGTGCAGAGACTTGAATGAAGTGTACACTGAGGGAAGCGGGGTCAGAGTGTCTCAGGCAGATAGAACGACCAGTGCAAAGACCTCGAGAGGGAGACTGACTTGATCCAACTTGAACTTTTCAAGATCACTTGGCTGATGTGTGGAAAACTGCCTGCAAGGTATAAGAGTGGAACGGGAGTGCAGGGGACAAGAGTGGAATGG
This sequence comes from Perodicticus potto, assembly GCA_963574655.1. Lineage (NCBI taxonomy): Eukaryota > Metazoa > Chordata > Mammalia > Primates > Lorisidae > Perodicticus > Perodicticus potto. The sequence goes on along the minus strand of CAUYRH010115995.1, from coordinate 6,415 downwards.
GAGGCTGCCATCATGGTGGCAGGGGGCCTGTTCCAGGGTAGCAATGGTGAGAAGTGCGTGGATTTGAGATGTTTCTGGAAGGCTCCGTAAGCAACAATATTTATAGTCAGGATATTCTCTTATTTTATATCTATTTAAGTCTAAATGTTATTCTTTTTTCCCTCTTAGACTACAAAGGAATCTTAAAAGTCTAGAAATATAAGGAAATTCTTTATTTTAAACAGTATTTTAGTGATATTGATATTTCAGATAATAGGATCATTGTTTTCTTCCTATGTCCAGATACCTTTTACAAATGAAATAGCTCTAAATTTAAAGCCACTGATTCATTTATGTCAGAAAGGTATAAAAGATACTTCCCCTGCATTTCCAGACTGTTTAGACACTCTGTGTAGGAACTCTTCACATACTTCATTGAGCAAATATACCTTAGCCTTCCTAATTCTTGGCTAATTCTCTTTCATACTCTACAATTCTTGTAAGTGACCAGTCTCTCCCTGACATCTGGCTGAAGACTGCTCATTTTTCAGGTCTCAGCTAAAATGCTGTATCTTAGGGACATCTTCTCTGACCCCTAGACAAGGCTGGCACATCCAACAAGTTGGTGCTCTGGCCTTCTACACTAATACATCCTTACCACCATCATGGTCATCAGTCCGTATTTGGTAAATGATGATTAAATTCTGACAGTCACAGAATAGATGTTTAATCCCCCTGTTGTAAAATGCACTATGGTCCCTTTATTGCAACGTCAAGTAGAGGCACAGCCTTGAGTCCTTACTTCCTCTGCCGGTGAGACCGTTTCACAGGGCAGAGTTCATGGAACAACTTCTGGCTGGTGAGCCTGGCTGCCAACAGATATTTGTTCTGGGCAATGAAATCGTCAATGACTTGCTTCTTCATTCCTCGGCCCTAGAGAAAAACCAAGAAGCAATTGGTTTGTATTCAGTTTTCTCATTACAAATGGGCTTTACTTACAAGCTTAATAAATATATGGCTGACCTTGGCTAAAATAATAACAACCAAATAAGACAGACCTGCTTGAGCAAATAAACACGCCGTGATCTACTTCAACAATACAGAACTGAAAGCAATGATGTAGTATTTCAGGCCAAAGGAAAAGTCACGTATTCCTTCTACTGGAGAACTTTTTCTTTTCTGAGACAGAGTCTCACTATGTCACCCTTGGTAGAGTGCCGTGGCATCACAGCTCACAGCAACCTCAAACTCTTGGGCTTAAGCGATTCTCTTGCCTCAGCCTCCCGAGTAGCTGGGATTACAGGCACCTGCCACAACACCTGGCTGTTTTTTGGTTGCAGATGTCATTGTTGTTTAGTTGACTCAGGCCAGGCTCGAACCCGCCAGCCTTGGTGCAGGTGGCTGGCGCTGTAACCACTGTGCTATGGGCGCCCAGCCAGAAGAACTTTTGTATACTGTTTTTTATGGTGACAGATTTAAAAAGTCAATCATGTTGAATTTTACCCAAAAGTATTTCTACTCAGGATTTTTAGCAAATTGAACAATTAAAAATAAAACCCAAAGCAACATGTTACGACATTAAAGGCAGACTACAAAACTGTATGATGACCACTTTGTTATTATAAATTTTCATACATTTGAAAGGGCTGAAATCATACACAGCAATATTACAATGTCATTAATGTAAAACTCAGTATAGGGCAGTGCCTGTGGCTTAGTGGGTAGGTGCCAGCCCCATATACCGAGGGTGGCAGGTTCAAACCCAGCCCCGGCCAAAATGCAACAAAAAAATAGCTGGGTGTTGGGGCGGGAGCCTGTAGTCTCAGCTACTCAGGAGGCTGAGGCAAGAGAATCGCCTGAGCCCAGGATTTGGAGGTTGCTGTGAGCTATGTGACATCAATAAAGTGAGACTCTGTCTCTCTAAAAAAAAAAAAGTAAAACTCAGTATAAAATACAAACCAGAAATGTAAAGATTTCCCTTTATGTTTGGAATTTTTTTTTTTTTTTTGAGATAGAGTCTCACTATGTTGCCCTGGGTAGAGTGCTGTGGCATCACAGGTCACAGCAACCTCCAACTCCTGGGCTCAAGCAATTCTCTTGCCTCAGCCTCCCAAGTAGCTGGGACTACAGGCGCCTGCCACAATGCCTGGCTATTTTTTTAGTTGCAGCCGTCATTGTTTGGCAGGCCCGGGCTGGATTCAGACCCGCCAGCTCAGGTGTTATGTGGCTGGCGCCTTAGCTGCTTGAGCCGCTGGCGCCGAGCCTGGAATTTTTTTTTTAATTGGGGATTCATTGAGGGTACAAGATGTGTCACACACTGAAATTAAGAAAACACACTTTGAATAAGAAGAAAGCCTAACGGGGATGTGGGGAGGAAGGGATGGGCAGAAACTTACTTAATGGGTACAATGAATGCTATCTTGGTGATGGGCACATTTATAACCCTGACTCATGCATAACAAAATTGAGGCTTGGTATAGCAGCTCATGCCTGTAATCCTAGCAGTCTAGGAGGATAAGGCAGGAGGATTATTTGAGCTTGGCAGTCTGAGATCAGCCTGAGCGAGACCAAGACCCTATCTCTCCTAAAAATAGAAAAATCAACCAGGGGTTGTGGCAGGTGCCTATAGTCCCACCTACTCAGGAGGCTGAGGCAGGAAGATCACATGAACCCAGGAGTTTGAGGTTGCTGTGAGCTAGGCTGACATTACAGCATTCTAGCCTGGGCAACAGAGTGAGCCTGTCTCAAAGGAAAAAAAGAAAAGAAATAAGAGAAAATTGAGATGAAATGGAAAAATTTCTAGAAAAATTGAGCAAAATAAAAAAAAAAAAAACACCCCAGAAAATCTAAAAGAAACCATTAAAGAAACTAAATCAGTAAGTCAAAAATCCTTCCTTAAAACAAGACTCAAAAACCCAAACTGAAGGCCCAGATGGCATCACAGATGGTTTCGATCAACCTTGTCAAGGAACATAATCCAAGGAACTTGATAATCTTATATGAAGTTTTCCTGAGAACAGAAAAAAGATCACACTCAAACTTATTTCATGATGCAAAAGCCCACCATAAAAAAGAGAAGTTAAAAGTCAATCTTAGGCAGGGTGCGGTGGCTCACACCTGTAATCCTAGCACTCTAGGAGGCCAAGGAGGGTGGATTGTTTGAGCTCACAGGTTCGAGACCAGCCTGAGCCAGAATGAGATCTGGTCTCTAAAAATAGACAGGTGTTATGGCAGGTACCTGTAGTCCCAGCTACTCAGGGGGCTGAGGCAAGAGAATCATTTGAGCCCAAGAGTTTGAGGTTGCTGTGAGCTATGACACCACAGCATTCCAGTGAAAGTGACAAAGTGAGACTCTGTCTCAAAAAACAAACAAACTAAAAACCCCAAAGAAGTCAATCTCATTTCTTTTCTTTCCTTCCTTCCTTTTCCCTCCCTCCCTCTTTCTTTCTTTCTTTTTTGTGACAGTCTCAAACTGTCATCCTGGGTAGACTGCCGTGGTATCATAGGTCACAGCAACCTTGAACTTGGGCTCAAGCAATCCCCTTGCCTCAGTTTTTCTATTTTTAGTAAAGATGGGGTCTCGCTTTTTGTTCAAGCTGGCCATGAACTTGTGAGCTCAAGCAATCCACCTGCCTTGGCTTACCAGAGTGCTAGGATTATAGGCGTGAGTCACTGCACCCAGATCCTCATTTTTGAACATGAATGCGAAAGTCTAAACAAGATGTTAGCAACATGAATCCAGCCAGATATTGAAAGCATAATTTAAATCATGAGCCTGTTGGACTTCACTCACGAATCTTAGTTAGGTTTAACATTTAGAAGCTACATTAACATGAGTTAGCACATTACAGAAGATTAAAGACCATAAATCACAAGATAATTTAAAAGATGGAGAAGCATTTTATGAAAATCAATACCATCTGTGGTCCAAACGCTTAGTCAACATGGAATACAGGGAACTTTATTTTTTGAGACAGAGTCTCATTGTGTTCCCTTTGGTAGAGTGTGGTGTCACAACTCACAGCAACCTTAAACTCTTGGGCTTAAGCAATTCTCTTGCCTCAGTCTCCCAAGTAGCTGGGACTATAGGCACCCGCCACAATGCCCGGCTATTTTTTTGTTGTAGTTGTCATTGTTTGGCAGGCCGGGCTGGGTTCAAACCCACCAGTCCCGGTGTATGTGGCCCAGCTGCTGAGCTATAGGTGCCGAGCTGGAACTTTTTTTTTTTTTTGAGACAGAGTCTCACTTTGTCGCCCTCAGTAGAGTGCTGTAGCATTACAGTTCATAGCAACTTCAAACTCTTGGGCTTAAGAGATTCTCTTGCCTCAGCCTCACAGGTGCCTGCCACAATGCTTGACTATTTTTTAGAGAGAGGGTCTCACTCTGGCTCAGGCTGGTCTCGAACTTGTAAACTCAGGCAATCTGCCTGCCTCAGTCTCCCCAAGTGCTGGGATTACAGGCATGAGCTACCACACCTGGCCTCTAGAGGGAACTTCTTCATTCTGATAAAGCGTATCCACAAAAAGTCTTCTCCCAACATTCTTGCTGGGGAGATGCTGAAAGAGTTCCCCTATCTTTGAGTTCAAGATCAAGGACAACTCCCATTACTACATTCCTGTTGTATCAGAGGTCAGCAGTAAAGTCTAAGAAAAATGAATAAAGTGAGGACTGGAAAAAGCAGCAGCAAAATTGTTATTAATGATCGATGATATGATTGTGTACTTAGCAAATCCAAAAGATAGTAAATAAATTATTTAAACCAATAAGAGAGTTTAGCAAAGTTGCTGGAAGATACAAAGTCAACACGAACTCTCAGCTGGGAACAGTGGCCCATGCTTGTAGTCTTAGCTACTTAGGAGACTGAGGCAGGAAGGTTGCTTGAGCCTTAGAGTTCAAGTCCAGCTTGGGCAACAGAGCAAGAGCCTGACTCTTAAAAAAGAAATTCCATGGTCAGAAGTTCAAAATTATAAAAATCAACTGTATAGGCTGGGCGTGATGGTGAGCACCTGTAATCCTAGCACTCTGGGAGGCCAAGGTGGGTAGATTGTTCTAGCTCATGAGTTTGAGACCAGCCTCAGCAAAAGCAAGACCCCCCCATCTCTACTAAAAACAGAAAAACTGAGTCAAGAGGATCACTTGACCCAGAGAGTAGGAGGTTGCTGTGAGCTATGATGATGCAACACTCCACCCAGGGCAATAGCTTGAGACTCGGTCTCAAAAAAAAAGGCCAAGAACAGCCAAGAAGCTTTGAAGAAAAAGCCTCTCCCACACCCAGTAAACAAAATGAAGAGATTTGCTCTATCAGATCTCAAGACTATTTTCAAATGATTTTAAATACCTAAATACAGGCTCGGCGCCTGTGGCTCAATGGGCTAAGGCGCCAGCCACATACACCTGAGCTGGCGGGTTCCAATCCAGCCCGGCCCTGCCAAAAAACAATGACAGCTGCAACCAAAAAAAAAAAAAAAAAAAAAAAGGCCGGGTGTTGTGGCGGATGCCTGTAGTCCCAGCTACTTGGGAGGCAGAGGCAGGAGACTCGCTTGAGCCCAGGAATTGGTGGTTGCTGTGAGCTGTGATGCCACAGCACTCTCTCCAGGGTGACAGCTTGAGGCTCTGTCTCAAAAAAAAACAACCTAAATATAAAAGTAGCTGGTTATTGTGGCAGGTGCCTATAGTCCCAGCTACTTGGAAGGCTGAGGCAAGAGAATCGCTTCAGCCTGAGAGTTTGAGGTTGCTGTGAGCTGTGATGCCACGGCACTCTACCAAGGGCAATGTAGTCAGACTCTGTCTCAAAACAAAACAAAAAAACTAGGTATAGAGCACAGCTATAAGGTGCTGTGGCGCTACAGACACCCACCACAACATCTTTTTCCTTTTTTTTTTTTTGAGACAGAGTCTGACTTTGGTAGAGTGCCATGGTGTCACAGCTCACAGCAACCTCAAACTCTTGGGTTTAAGTGATTCTCTTGCCTCAGTTTCCCAAGAAGCTGGGACTACAGGTGCCTGCCACAATGCCTGGCTATTTTTTGTTGCAAGTTGTCATGTTTTGTTTTGTTTTTTTAGCTGGCCCAGGCCAAGTTTGAACCCCCAAGCCTCGGTGTATATGGCTGGTGCCATAACCACTGTGCTACAGGCACTGAGCCCTGCCTGGTTATTTCTATTTTTTTTTTTTTTTTTTGTGAGACAGAGCCTCAAGCTGTCACCCTCGGTAGAGTGCCGTGGCACACAGCTCACAGCAACCTCCAATTCCTGGGCTCAAGTGATTCTCTTGCCTCCACCTCCCAAGTAGCCGGGACTACAGACGCCCACCACAACGCCCGGCCATTTTTTGGTTACAGCCATCATTGTTGTTTGGTGGGCCTGGGCTGGATTCAAACCCGCCAGCTCAGGTGTACGTGGCTGGCGCCTTAGCCCGTTGAGCCACAGGCGCCGAGCC
>CAUYRH010115994.1:0-13816 GCA_963574655.1 Perodicticus potto | reverse complement strand
TTAATCACATTTACAGAGTCTCTTTTGCCACATAAAGTAACATAGTCACAGGTTCTGGAGTTGAGATGTGGTCATGGGGCAGGGGGTTATCTGCCCCCCATATTCACCTGTGCCTTGGACCAGACATTTGAGTTCCATCGTAATGCAGTGATGCCAGCTTCCCACTCGGGCACTGGGTCCCCTTCCCTCTCATGTGTCTATTGACTCTGCTCTTACCATTGCATCCTTACCTTCTCCTCCCCTGTGGATCTTTTTTTTTTGAGACAGAGTCTCATGTTGTCATTCTTTTTTTTTTTTTTTTGAGACAGACCCTCAAGCTGTCACCCTGGATAGAGTGCTGTGGCATCACCGCTCACAGCAACCTCCAATTCCTGGGCTCAAGCGAGTCTCTTGTCTCAGCCACCCAAGTAGCTGGGACTACAGGCGCTCGCCACAACGCCCGGCCATTTTTTGGTTGCAGCCATCATTGTTGTTTGGCGGGCCGGGGCTGAATTCGAACCCGCCAGCTCAGGTGTACATGGCTGGCGCCTTAGCCTGTTGAGCCACAGGCGCCGAGCCATGTTGTCATTCTTGGTAGAGTGCTGTGGCATCATAGCTCACAGCAACCTTAAACTCTTAGGCACAAGTGATCCTCTTGCCTCAGTCTCCAGAGTAGCTAGGATTACAGGCACCTGCCACAATGTCCATCTATTTTTAGAGATGTGATCTCGCTCCTGCCCAGGCTGGTCTCAAACTCCTGAGCTCAGGGGATCCTCCTGCCTCAGCCTCCCAGAGTGCTAGGATGATAGGTGTGAGCCCATGCACTCTGTGGATCATTCTTTTTTTTTTTGAGACAAGAGTCTCAAGCTGTCGCCCTGTGTAGAGTACCTTGGCATCATAGCTCACAGCAACCTCCAACTCGTGGGCTCAAGTGATCCTCTTGCCTCTGTTTTTCTATTTTTAGTAGAGACAGGGTCTCGCTCTTTGATCAGGCTGGTCTCGAACCCGGGAGCTCAGGCAATCCACTTGCCTTCCAGAGTGCCTTGGATTACAGGCCTGAACCATGGCGCCAGACCTCCCGTGTTTTACAAACAAGCTGTAAAAACATCCCTGGACCCGACATAGCCTATTAGCCTCTGCCTCATTTCTCTGCTCTAAAGTAAAATTCCTTGAAAGTGACATTGACACTCCCTATCTCTACTTCTGGGCTTCTGGTTCTTCTCCATGCCTCTCCACCCCCGAACTGAATGGCGCTGTCAAGATATCCAGCCACCCCCAGGTTTCCCAACCCCGAGTGCAGCCTCGGTTTTCAGCTTAATATCCTGGAATTATTGATTCCCTCCGCCCCCCACGGAGTGCACGCCTCCAACCTCAAGACCACCAGTCCCGGGCTGTCCTTCCCAGTCCTCTCACTCCACACTCCTCTTTGCCGACCTCGATGGGCATATCCTTCCCAAGGTTCGGTCTTCAACCATTCCCTGTGGCCCCCACGTGTCCCTGTTCTTGTCCGTTTGTTCCACACCGTGTCCCTGATTCAAAGCCCCTCTCCAGCCTGCTGGCTCCCCTATATCCTCTCTACTCGGTCAGACGGGCATCACCAACCTACCACAGCCCAAATAACTGATTCGCACCCCTAAAGGTGTCGTCACTTTCCCAGGCGTCTCCATTTCTTGGCACCTCATTGACCAGGCAAAAGAATCTGAGAAGTCACACTCACGCTCTTTCTTTTCCTGCCATCCCACTTTAAATCATTCAACCCCAAGAGCTCTGCTTCTAAATCCCGTCCCGATCTGTCGCCTTCTTTGCCACCGGACCGAGTCCTCTACCCTCGCGGTGGCAGCAGGTCTTCGACTCCTCTCCTTCCCTCCTGACCACGGCCTTCAAGGCCCTGCGCCGCCCAGCCCACCCGCCCTTCCTACGCTCTGCTCTGGACTCAGGCCTTTACGAGGGACCCGAGGGCCAGGATCTGGCCGGTCTAGCTAGCTCAGTCCCGCGCTCCCGGCTCTGGAGCCCACCCGTAGGCGGCGCCGCGGAAAGTGAGGGGTTTGGGAAGCAGGCAGATTCCGCAGGGAGAGTTCGCGAAGCTGAGGAGCTCGGCGAAGCGCAGGCGAGCCGCGGCGCCTCCTGGGAAATGTAGTTCCAGCACCTCGTCTCTCTTTTTCCGAGGCTGCCGCAGGCCGAGCCGGGACTACGATTCCCAGAGGCCTCCCCGGCTCGAAGGCCGCGCTCCGCGTGGCCGCGCGCTCTGAGCCCGCCGGCAACGGTGCCGCGTCATCCGTTAAGCGGCAGGCGGCCAGCGGCCTCCCTCGTGTTTCCGGGGGATCTAGAAAGGACGCGAAGAAGGCGCTTCTAGTTTACGCGTGAGGAAGCGAAGGCTGGGGAGCTGCCCCTGGCCGGGTCGGCCGTCGGCGGCGGCCCCCGGACAGTGGGGTCGTGGGTTGTGGTCATCAGGATGCCCGGGCGTCGGGAGTCCGAAAAGCCACCCACAGAATTCGAAAGTGCAGCCAAAGCCAACGACTGAGTCAAGGCTGGGGAATGGAAGCACTTTTCTCGAGAAGGGAAAACAAGACTGTTGACCATACCTGAAACCAAGCTTCAGCTTTGCCCATTGTCCATCCTACAAATGTGTTTGTAAGTAGGAAGGGAAGGTCTCGAGAAAATATAGGAATTTGGTCCACTTGAAAAATCAGCCTGTTCTGCAGCCCATAATTAAGAGGCCAGTGGCTGATCAGCCGGCTGAAATTAGTACCTGGGTGAACTTTACCCAACACGCTCCAGTCTCCACCCGAGGAGCAGCTATTGCTGTATTACCATAACTTGTGACCTGTGTAGGAGCCTGACAACTAACAACAAATGCCTCATGGAGACTACACCCCATACCTGTGGTGACACATGTTTTTGTCTGCTACCCCATGCCACTTTCTCTTGGAGACAGTTTTGGAGAATATGCCCAGTGCTCTCCTCACTTGGTAGAAGTGGGTAAAACTCCTACTGATCAAGATCTGAGTTCTTGTGGAGAGTTGTTACCAGGAAAAACAAACCCCAGGCTTTTGAGTAACATGCTGAGCACCTGTTATGTTCCCGGGCTAGGGATGAGAAAGGCAAGACACCTGCTCTCATGGAGCTTGGCAGTTTCTCACAGAGAAACAGTCCAATGCAGACTTCCTAGAGGTAGACATTGGCATTCCTTCATAGACGGTAGCCCAGATTTTATGGGATTATTAATGTCAGAACTTGGATTTTAATGCAGCTGGATGGAGGAGGAGTACAGGTTTTAACCTGTGGTCTGCAAGTCTTTTAGCTCCTCGTGGAAGTTCCCAGGTTTTTTTGCTCTTGCATCCTCAGGGAAAAACACTGCCTTCCCTGGAAGATCATGGACTCTGTACCTATTCTGTTTCCATTTATTGTCACAGTATCCCTTACTTGTCAGTGGATGACTCCAGGGGTACTGTATTCCTCTCTTCTTCAGATCCTTGCCCCACCTTAACCTTGAAAAGTCCTAAATGTTCCCTTAGACATCTAAGTCAATAACTTTACCATGGACTTCGTCATCCCTCATAGCTCCAAACCCTAAGCACCAACAAGCTTCTGTCTTGTCTCTTCTGTCCTAGGGAACTAGCACCCCATTGAGTTCTGCTAGTTATGCTACTGTTTTCCTTCACTGTCAAGTTTCTTGAAAATAGTTTTCATTCTCATTCATTTCCACATCTAATTGCTCTTCAAAAAAGAGTCCCACTTTGTTGTTCTCGGTAGAGTGCCATGGCGTCACAGCTCACAGCAACCTCAAACTCTTGGGCTCAAGTGATTCTCTTGCCTCAGCCTCCCAAGTACCTATGACTACAGGCGCCTGCCACAACACCTGGTTATTTTTAAACACAGGGTCTCCCTCTTGCTCAGGCTTGTCTTAAACCCATGAGCTCCCAGAGTGCTAGGATTACAGACCTGAGCCACTTGGCCCAGCCCACTTCACAAAATTTTAGCATAGCTACGTTTCCTGCCATTCTACTGAAAACTTCTGACAAAGTCTCCAGTGAATTCCTTATTGCCAAATAGGCTCTTCATTTCTCATCTTACCTAGGTGTTGCAGCATTTGACACATCATGCTTAAATATTATTGTGTTCCACATGTCTTTCCTTACTCCTCTTGTTACCTCCAGGCTATAATCTGTATGATCTCCATGGGTTCTACTGTGTCACTGACTCCAAAAACTACTTCCAGCCCAGTCCTCTTTGGAACTATCATGGTGTTTATCCAAATGGTTTTTGCCACTCAGGAATCACACAGGTTCTTCAAACTCAACAAATTGAAACCCGAACTCAGCTCTCCTGCACACCTGTACCTTTTTTAATGTTGTGGATCCTTGAGAGCAACATGACAATCCTCACTCAGGCCAGAAACCTGGCAGTCCATGGAGACACCTCCCTGGGCATTTCCCTCTGCCTCACCATGCAATCAGTGTCCAGGAACTTCTTACCTCCTTCATAGGTTGAACGGATGAATGGATGAGTTTTCACCTTATACCTTGTCCCTTTCTCTTTCTTTCTGCTGCATTATTAATTCATGTTCTTATTCTCTCCCCTGGAGAATGGAAACTCAATTAACTCCATTAATGGGAACTCCAGTTAAGAAAACTACATCAAGTTTCACCACCTGAACTTCAGTTCTTTCAAAAGTATAACATTACAGATTCAGAAAGTACAGTAGGCCCAATTGAGACTCCTGTGGGTCAACTCAGAACTTAGTAGTTTTGCCTCCAAGTCTCCCCCTTGCTGTCTGCACTCCCCTTGCCAGACTTATGGTTTGCTTCGAGGGAGGTCAACCTGCTTGCTCAGCTCTGCTTTCCTGTACCATTCACTCAAATGTCACCACCCATGTGAGGCCTTTCCTTGTCTTCCTGGTTTTATGCAGTTTCCAAGGTTTCTTGTACTTCCCTGGGGCATATTTCAGATGCTTATTCATTCCATAATTTTTCATCAGATGCCTACTCTTTGTCAGCCATTGTTCTAGATGCTGGAGATAGTGTTTCAACTCAAGCTTATACAGTAATGGGGAGGGGGGAGACAATAAATATATAATATGGTAGGCGGTTTTTATATGCCAAGAAGAAAGATCAGGCCAAGGGCACAGGGAGTGATGGCAGCAGCAGGGTATGGTTTAAGTCGATCAAGATGGCCTGTCAGAGATGAGATAAATTTTTCAAGGTTAAGGTAGGGGCAAGATCTGAAGTAGAGAGGAATATAGGACCCCAGGGGTCATTCGAGCAGAGAACTGCATGATGTGAGGGAACGAGCTAAGCAACTGTCCTGGGAAAGAATATTCTGGGTAAAGTGCAGATATGGGAGCCCGTGGGGATGACCGTGCTGCACCCATTCCAGGCACTATGACGCAGGAGCTGGATTCCTTAATCTTCTAAAACAAATACTTCTTTTTTCTCTCTGCCAATGATAATAGCAATAACATTTGTGCAGGGGACTGTATGTAAAGTGCACCATACACTTGATGTTCTCTTCTTCACATGTGATAATAACTTAAGGTAGGTTTTACTGTTCTTCCTTTCCCAGATGAGGAGACTGACGCTCCAATAGTTTAAGTCACCTTTTATTAAACTATCTTTTTATTTTAAAAGCAATATACACTCCCAGAAAAAAATCACAAATTATGGAAGGCACTCAGTGAAAAGGACAAATCTTCCTTCCCTCCTATTCCCTGCTTTCATGTCTCTTCAGGAGCTTCCATGATTAGCCATTTCTTAGGTGCCCTTCTTGATGCTTTCTAGGATACATGTCTTTTTTATACAAATGGGACCATTTGTACATACTATTCTTCAATTTTGTAAACGTAGCAGTTGAACCATTTATTCAACAGTATAGAATGAACGTGCCACGCGCTGTCTTGGGCACTGTGGTGAGGAAGACAAAGTCCTCTCGTGGAGCATACCTGGCCCACCTTCTGTGCTGGTACGTATAGATTCTCCTCACTCACTTTCACCCCAGGGGCGCTCTCACTTGTGATTCAGAAGGGGGTTTCTAAGGTTCTGCCAGATAATCCCCAGTGAACATCTTTGTGTACTTTGCCACTGTGCCATGGACATTTCTAGAATTAGAATGGCTGGGCAAATGGTATATCATTGGAAAATTTGCTAAGTATGGTATATCATTGGAAAATTTCTCAGAATGCTGACTTAAAATTGCATCACTTTATTCCTCTACCTTCAGTGTATAAAGGTGCAGTTCCCTATACTCTCATAAGCTAGCTGCAGGTATTCCTGACTTACTACTATAAAATAGTTTTTTAAGTAGGAAAGGACATTGAATGTTGGGGTTCCTTTCAAAATCTTTTAGGATAACATGTTTTCTTATTTTTGTCCTTTGGCCTGTCAATTCGTTTTGTGACTGGATTCACCAACACTGAACTGTCGTACTTGTATTTTTGTAATGAACCCCCATGGTGATGGTGGAGGTCAAGGTCCTGCTGGATTTGGTTTTTGTGTGATTTTGTGTAGGCTTTTCAGAAACTAGATTTTAGAGCAGTTTTAGTTTCACAGCAAAACTGAGCACAAATTTCCCATCTGTCCCAGCCCTGACACTTGCATAGCCTCCCCTGTATCAATATCCCACACCAGAGGGCACTTCACAGTTGCTGAACCACACCGACAGGTTATCACCAGAGTCCATAGTTCACGCTAGGGTTCGCTCTCGATGTCTGTCCTGGGGCTCAGACAATGCATGACGACACATCTCCATTCTAGTGTCATACTAGGTGTTTTCAGTGTCCTGGAAATCCTCTGAGCTCCACCTGTTCATCCCTCCATCTCCCCAACTCCTGGCAACCATTGTCTCCATAGTTTTGCCTCCTCCAAGGTGCTGTATAGGATCTTTGCATCAGAATTCCTTGACGATGTGGTTCCGTAGTTTTCTTTCATGTGCCGCCTTGGTCTGGTTCTGTGTCAGTGTTTTGCTGTCTTTGTGAAAAGCTTGCAAGCCTGGTTTTTCTTCGTTGTGCTACAGAACCTTTAAATAGCTTGGGGATGACCTACTCCTTAGAGATCTGAGCAAGGCCTCTGTGAAGTCATGTGCATCTGGACCCCTTGGCCATGTGGTGGGTGGTCGGGAATAGGCTTTTTGGTTTTTTGTCTCTCAATTCTTAAATAGGCAATTTCTGTCTCATTTCTCTTCCTGCCTCGTCTGTTTTCTCTCTCCTGTTGTTTGCCTTTATCTCTTAGATCTTTGTCTCTTCCATCTGAATAATGGGAATTCCAATAATGCCTCCTTTGCTTTGAGAATTTTTTTGGGGGGAGGTCAGAGTCTTACTTTGTTGGCCCTCAATAGAGTGCCATGGAGTCACAGTCCACAGCAACCTCAAAGTTTTGGGCTTAAGTGATTCTCTTTCCTCAGCCTTCCAAGTAGCTGGGACTACAGGCGCCCACAACACCCAACTGTTTTTTTAGAGATGAGATTTTGCTCTGGTTCGGGATGGTCTAGAACCTGTGAGCTCAGGCAATTGACCTGCCTCGGCCTCCCAAGTGCTGGGATTATAGGTGTGAGCCACCAAGCCCGGCCTGCTTAGAGAATTAAATGATGAAGGTTAAGCCCCCATCACAGTGCCTAGTCCTAGGCAGAATTTCCTGTCTTTTGTTCCCACCTGGTTCTCTCTTTCCCCTCGTCCTCACCTATCCTGTGTCCTCTCCCTTTCTTCATCTCACCAGCTCTGTCCCTTTCCCTGTCTTTGGCTCTCTTTCCTTTCCTCTCTTCCTCTTTCTCTCTGCCTCTCTCCACCTCTCTCCTTCCTTCTCTCTCCCCTCATTTTGTCTCTTCCTCCACCCCAAACCCCTTGAGAGCCTCCTGCCTTTGTCTTGTGCTCTCACCTTTCCTGCTTTGCTCTTTTCTAGCCCTGCCATGCCGTCCTGCCCTCCAGCACTGGGTGTGGAGGGTAGCAGTCCCACATCTGCCTCTGCTGGGCAAGTGACTCCCTCTTCCTTATTGCCTCCCACAGGGTCTCAGCACCTCACTTCATGGCAATGCCTTGGCCACCATAGTCACCCTGTTGAAACAGATCTATGGGCCACAACCAGGGAAGCGAGCCCAGAACTTGTTAAGGTGAGTGCTCCGGGACAGTCAAGCTACCCATGTGGAGAAGTCTGCTGAGAATGTGGGGAGCCATGTGCTGCCCCTTCCTCAGTGCTCAGAGACAGCCACTGCCAGGTTTGACTCTCACAGCTGCAAAGGGTCCACCCAGTCCATGTAGCAGAGGACCAGAGCCTGCAGGGGCTCTTTAATGGGACTTCAGGCTTCATTGCAGACGTATTTAGGGATGCTAGAAAAAAGTCAGGCAGGATAAGTGCCACTTCCCGTATGAATTGGCATATGGAGTAGAACATAATAGCTACAGGGCAGTACAGGAGCCCCGACTCTAGTTTTCTAGCTAAGGATCTGTTGGGAACCCCCAAACCCTGAGACTCTCTGAGGAGCCTGGCTGCTGGCTAGTTCCTCATGTAGGAGCATCTGCAGGTTGCAAGCACCAGGCCCTTGCTTTTTGTCCTTTGGCTTTGCCTTGGCTTAAGACCCAGTCTGCAGTAAGGCTCCATGTCCCTGAACTTCCTCTAGAGGCTTGGCTGCCCCTATGTACTCTGTAAGTATAGATATGGTGTGAGATGCCTCCACTGGGCCCTGAATAGGTTTTGTGGTGCAGCAGGGCGCAGGTAGGAGGTGAGATGGTGCATGCCCTACTTTGGGAAGGTTGAGAACAGATTCCTGGAGGCAGTCTGTGCCCACTGTTACCAGGAAGAGTTTCAGCAGGAAGTTACACCAACTTCTAGGGCAGTTGGGCCTCTGCCTTAAGGAGAATGTAATTTCAGAGGGGCAGACCTTTCCTAATCATCAATGTATAAGAAGCAAGTCTGGCTGGCGCAGTGCCTCACACATAGAATCCTATCACTTTGTGAGGCCAAGGTGGAGGCTCACTTGAGTCCAGGAGTTGAACACCAGCCTAGGCAACATAGCAAGATCCCATCTCTACACAAAATTAAAAATTAGCAAAGTGTGATGGTATGTGCAAATAGTCCCAGCTGCTTGGGAGGCTGAGGTAGGGGGATGGCTTGAGCCCAGGAGTTTAAGGCGATAGTGAGCTATGATCTTGTTGCTGCACTCCAGCCTGGGTAATAGAACGACTCCATCTCAAAAATAAATAAATAAATAAAAAACATGGCTATGAGAGAACAACAACCATTAGGGCACAGGAGTTGAGAAAAAGGTGAGATGACCTCAGACAGGCAGACTTCCAAAGGAAGACTTCCTGAAGGAGATGGCCTGTGAGTCCTGCAGGACAGGTGGAGGTGGGAGGATGACAGAAGAGGCTTGCCTTTTGGACCCCAGAAGGCACCATGCTTCCAATTTTGACTTGAGACCTCCCAAAGGACAGGACAGGAGTAAAGCACAGAGACCTTCTCCTTGGAGGAGTCTGGCCACATTTGTGTGGGGTCAGCCCTAGCGAGCGTGCTGCCCTCTGTGGCATCCCTGTGCTTCCTTTCTCTCCCCTTCTCCCCAACCTGATCCAGAACCTGCACACTGGATCTTCGTCTTCAGTGGCTTCCTGGGCAGCGGCTTCTTGGCAGTTAGCACTGGAAGGCTTATTGGATGCCACGCACTCCAGCCACACTCCCTGCCTTCCCTGAGCTCAAGGGGTGGGGGTCAGGGGAGCACTGTGGTGTCTCACTGTTGTTTCAAAAGCTGAACCTGAATTGTTACCTCCTGAAATAGAGGTGTCCAGAGAGTCATGTACTGCAGTAACAAGAGACACTCATTAGAGGCCTTCTGTCCATGTCTCCCCTATGAAACCTTCCCATTTCCTGAGGAAATAGAGCATCTTTTCTTAAGTTTATGTCTTACTTTTATTTTTTTTAGAGCTGGATTAGCCCCAAATCTATTTAGACTTCCAAAGATCCCTGATGGCATAGTCTTGGGACTGGAGGAACATTAGGGAAATTCCGAAAGCCAGGTTCGGGGAACAGCTCCATCCTGGCACCCTTGCACGTATCCACATAGGTTGCACAGACGCGGCGTGGACGACAGCCAAATCTGAGTCTCAGCATAGCGCCTCCCCATCCTCCTGCTAGGCCAGGCCCCACTCGGCTCCCTGGCTTTGAGACCCAAGGCTTCCTGCCATGCCCACCTTGGGCACAGGCTATGAAAGAGCTTACCTATCGTGTGGGGGCAGCTCCTCACAGCAGGTGCCCCTCACCTTCGTGTCAGTCCTCCAGTCACTTTTCTCGGCATCACTCTGCTGTAGGTCCACGGGGAGCTGGCCCCTTTTGTTACTGTTTCTTTTGTCCATGAAAATAATAAAATCTGAAAAGGGCTTATATTTCTTTACTAGCAAATCTGTCAGCCTTGGCCTTGCCTTGTGCTTGACAGAGTGGAAGGAAAACTAGGCGAGACTCAAGAGGATGGAGAGAAAGGGCCCAGGCCTCACCCTGTTTGGGAAGCAAACTTCATATATCTCATTGCCTGAGGACATTCTGCCCCTTCTTTCCTCCAGCTCTTGATTCATCTTTCTTAAGGCTTAGCCTTCTCCCTCAGGATGTTAGATTTAACCAGAAGTACCCCTCTTCATTCCCCCTGGAGAGGCCGTGAAGTTAGAGGGAATTCTTGTTGGGCTGGCCCACTCTCAGATGGACCAGCATTTGGAGCCAAGGGCTGGAGGACTAGAACCACTTTCTTTTCTCCTGCCAACACTTTAGAATGGACATTTGCAAGTATACTGGAAAGATGAATGGACTTACCCAGCACATCTGTATACCCACCACCTAACCACACCATTCCTGCTTTATCACCTCTAACCAACCCTGGTTAATCCAGCATTTGGATAGAGTAGAGATGTCAGTCTGCCTTCCCCTCATGACTTCAGCCTGCACATTGTTAACTAGAGCTCATTATTCACAGCTGTTTTTTCCATAAGATGTAAAACTTACAATGAAATGCCCTGCTCGTAGGGGAACATTTGCTGAGTTTTTACAAATGTATACACGTACCTGATGCCTCCTCAGGGTTCTGAGCATCAGCAGCCTCACTACAGAAGGTTCCCTCAGACTCCTTCCCGACCAGTCCCACTCCCGTGTAGGGGAGTGACTGCAGAGCCTGAAATAAAAGGAAAATGTATTTTTTCATATATTTTTCCCCAGAATGTTAAGGTAGGTGAAAAACCATTGAAAAAATTGGAAGGTAGGTGTATTAAAACTGAAGATATTTTAACTTTAAATATATTTATGTAAAAACCAATTAACAACTTCACTTGCCTGGCTTTAATAAAAACAAACATCATTATTTCCAAATCTACTCTTTTTAATATCTTGTTTTCACTTGAGGGAATTGCCATGTGAACTTCTCTTGATCACATGATGATCTTAAATAATTATTAACTTTAAACTATTGAAATTTCTTTTAAATATGCCACTGTGCCTGGTATTACTAAGAGATTTCTCAAAGCCATTTCCGAAGCTGGGTAAGATTGCACTAAGCAAAATTTGTGAATCAGTTTTGGAAGATCCAAACACAATGTAAATTTTTTATTACAAACTATTGATTGTATACAGCTTAAAACTATTTCAGATGAAATTTCCATAGGACTTAAATGGTCAGAAAATTTGAGTCAAATAAGTAGTTGCTTTGTGTAAATCAGATGTGTTCACAGAAAATAAGGTCTCCAGTGGGAGAAAAATCATAATGTGAGGGCATTTAAATTTTTTATATCTCCATTTCAAATGTAAAGTTAAGGCCTCTATAATCTCCTTTCCATTTATAGGTACTTTTCCCTTACTAGTGGACAGAAATATCTTGTGATTCATTTCCAATTTTTGTACTTTTTAGTTTATTTTATGTGTATTTTCTTTTTCTTTTTTTTTAATTGCAATTTTTGGCCAGGGCCGGGTATGAACCCACCGCCTCTGGTATATGGGGCCGGCTCCCTACTCCTTTGAGCCACAGGCACCGCCCACTTTTTAGTTAATTTTAAATTCAGTGGCAGGGCACAGTGACTCATGCCTGCAATCTTAACACTCTGGAAGCTGAGGAGTTTGAGACCTGAGCAAGAGTGAGACCCCATCTCTACTAAAAATGAAAAACTAGGCAAGAGGATTGCTTGAGCCTAAGAGTTTGAGGTTGCTGTGAGCTATGATGCTACAGCACTCTAGCTTGGGTGACAGAGTGAGACCCTGTCTCAAAAAAAAGTCTGATTTCGCATGAGCATTTTTACATACTAAGATTATGAACTGAGAAAGACATAAATTCAGCATAATCATTTGGGGGGGGAAATAATGGCTTATACACCCTGTATAGTCTGCTGTATTTGCTCCATTTTCATATCCTTGGCCACAGTATTTTTTATGTTAGTATCTTTTTCCAACCTGTAATTTCATAAGTTAGACCTTTCAGTTTTTCATTCATTTCAAGAAAGCCATTACAACCTTCTCTCTCTCTTTCTCTTTCCTTTCTTTCTGAGACAGGATCTGGCTGTGTTGCCCAAGCTGGGGTGTAGTGACATGATCACAGTTCACTGGAACCTCAAACTCCTGGGTTCAGGTAATCCCCCTGAGTATCTGGGACTATAGGAGTATACTACCATACCTGGCTAATTTTTATAATTTTTTATAGAGACAGGGTCTCACTTTGTTTTCCAGGCTGGTCTTGAACTTTTAGGCAATGCTCTTGCCTCAAACTCCCAAAGTGCTGGCATTACAGACGTGAGCCACTGCCCCTGGCCTAAGTACCAGTATTTTTTTTTTTTTTTTTGAGACAGAGTCTCAAGCTGTCACCCTGGGTAGAGTGCCGAGGCATCACAGCTCACAGCAACCTCTAATTCCTAGGCTCAAGTGAGTCTCTTGCCTCCACCTCCCAAGTAGCTGGGACTACAGGCACCTGCCACAACGCCCGGCCATTTTTTGATTCCAGCCATCATTGTTGTTTTGGCGGGCCCGGGCAGGATTCGAACCCGCCAGCTCAGGTGTACGTGGCTGGCGCCTTAGCCCGTTGAGCCACAGGCGCCGAGCCAGTACCAGTATTTTTTAAAGGACACTTCCATTTTAGAAAGGCATCACAATGAAACATGTTCCCTGGTTACAAAATTCTGTTTAGGTCAGGTATAGTAGCTCTCATGACTGTAATCCTAGTACTTAGGGAGGCCAGGGTGGGAGGATCCCCTGAAGCCAGGAGTTGGAGACCAACCTGGGCAAGATGGAGACCTCCATCTCTACAAAAAAGGAGGCTATCCTGGTATAGTGTTGTTCACCTGTGGTCCCACCTGCTTGGTTGGCTGAAGCAGGAGGATGGCTTGAGCCAGTAGTTTGAGATTGCATTTAGCTATGATAATGGCAGTGCACTCTAGGGCAGGTGACAGAGTGATACTGTCTCAAAAAAAATAGCTAATTATAGTGGTCTAGGCCTGTTGGCCTAGCTGCTCAAATGGCTGAAGGGGAGGATCATTTGAGCCCAGGAGTTGGAAGTTGCATCATGCCACTGTATTCCAGCCTGGGCAATAAAGTGAGACCCTGTCTTTAAAAATCAAAGCAATAGGCTCGGCGCCTGTGGCTCAACGGGCTAAGGTGCCAGCCATGTACACCTGAGCTGGTGGGTTCGAATCCAGCCCAGGCCCACCAAACAACAATGATGGCTGCAACCAAAAAATGGTCAGGTGTTGTGGCGGGCGCCTGTAGTCCCAGCTACTTGGGAGGCGGAGGCAAGAGACTCGCTTGAGCCCAGGAATAGGAGGTTGCTGTGAGCTGTGATGCCACAGCACTCTCTCCAGGGTGACAGCTTGAGGCTCTGTCTCAAAAAAAAGAAAAAAGAA
>CAUYRH010115993.1:0-13441 GCA_963574655.1 Perodicticus potto | reverse complement strand
CCGGTCCCGGTCCCGAGATAGACACCGGCGCCACCGTAGCCGTTCCCGGAGTCACAGCCGGGGACACCGCCGGGTTTCCCGGGACCGGAGTGCGAAATACAAGTAACTACTCTGACTCCTTCAGTAGCTGCAGCCAGGAGTTCTCCAGAGGGCGGGTCAAGAGAGGAGTCCTGGGAATGTGGGCGGAGCGAGCGTGCGTCCATTGGCTGGAGGCTTGAGAGCTCCCACCGGAAGGCGGCTTCGCGGAAGTCAGAGGAGAAGGAGGCCGGCGAGATCTGAGTCTGCACCTGAGCGCTGTAAATAGTCTGACAGACGTTCAACACAACCGAAAATTACCCTTTATGTTTGCTGAATACAAGTCATCTTTTGTAGTTTAAAATTTCTATCGTTTTGGAGCTATGAGTTTCTAGAGTTGTACAAAGTCGCTCCTGTGTTCTGGAGTTATGTTGAGTAGGAATAAATAAATCTGATGGACTGCCAAAAAAAAAAAAGAAAAGAAAGAAAGAAAGAAAAAAATATATAATGGCCAGGCAGAGTGACTCATGCCTGTAATCCCAGCACTTTGGGAGACTGAGGCAGGTGGATTGTTTGAGCTCAGGAGTTGGAAACCAGCCTGAGCAAAGTGAGACCCCATCTCTACTAAAAGTAGAAAAATTAGCTGGGCTTGGTGACAAGCCCTTATCATCCCAGGTATAAGGAGGATTGCTTGAGCCCACAAGATTGAGATAGCCGTGAGCTATGACTCCATTGCACGCTAGCCTAAGGCAACTGAGTAAGACTCTGTCTCAAAAAAAAAAAAAGAAAGAAAAAGAAAGAAAAAACATACAATAATGTGGCCCACAGCACTGAATACCTATTATGCTGTTTATATACATGCTTCCCCCATCTCCACCCTACAACTATAACCCAGCCCAGGGCAAAAGTTACATCTGAGTCATCCTTTTTCTCTAGTAGCTCATGAAGCCTCGTTCTCCCAGGGGACCATCAGCTGGTGTGGATCGGCTGTCTGTTTTTTTCACTGCTGTATCCCTGGTTTCTGTACAATACCTTGCACGTAGTTGGCATACAACAAATGTTTATTAATTTGAGTTAAAGAGTAGCCAAGTAATTCAGAGTCTAGAGTCTGAGCATGATTTTTTTACCTCTGAATACATCAGGGTTCTATTCTCATTTTTGGTCCTGGCTTGCAAATCACCTTAGCCTTATTCTGTTTAATGGCTTTCTAGTTAACTCCTCTGCAGAAACACAGTATTAGTCTCTCTTGTACTCATCTATCTATTTTTCATTAATTGAAAGCCACATTAACCCCCATTAACCCATGAATGGATAAACAAATTGTGGTATATGTACACCATGGACTACTATGCAGCCATAAAACGATGGAGACTTCACATCTTTTATAATTTACTTGAATGGAGCTGGAACATATTCTTCTTAGCAAAGAAGAATCTCAAGAATGGGGAAGAAAATATCCAGTGTACTCGATCCTATTATGAAACCAATATATAAACACTTACACATTCACACGAATGATAAAACACAAATATAGTCCAGAAAGAAAGAGGTGAGAGGAGGCGGGGGAGGGGATGAGGGAGGGCGAGTAAAGGCAGGAGAGTGGAGGGAGGGTATTTGTACACAATTTCAAAACAACTAAGATTGTGGGCAGCACCTGTGGCTCATAGGAGTAGGGCACCGACCCCATATGCCAGAGGTGGTGGGTTCAAACCCAGCCCCAGCCAAAAACTGCAAAAAAAAACCCCAACAACTAAGATTGTATTATAAATGTCTTACCACAATAATAAGTAAGTAAGGTGATAGCTATGTTAATTAGTTTGATTTAAGCATTCCACATTGTATATCAAATCATCACATTGTGCCCCATAACTGTATACAGTTATGATTTAATAAAAATTAAGTAAAAGAAAAAAAAAGCCACATTACTCATGCATCCACTGATAGTTCATGTAAAATGCCTTCCCCAACTAAGTCTGAGGATCTAAATTTTTCTGCTTCTTACTGATACAAATGGTAAGCTAATATCAGTTGCATCAAAGGATATACTTGCTAGAATTTAAGGACCCCAATTCTCTTCATGTTACTGGGAAAATATCTATTCAGACTCTGATTTGATCTGTTATACCTCTCCTCATTTCCCTTGTGAGTTGCTGGACTTTCATGTATAGTACCGACATTTTTGGTTAAATTAATCTACCTACATCTGAATCTAGTCATTGTGCCTGTCTCTTATTTTAAGGTAGTTTTTTCTGGCCACTGGATAGCCTAACAGCATTTTAGAGCTGTCCAGGGATTGTCAAACTGGGCCCAGGCTCCCCCTTAACTAAGAACTAAGAACTAAGAACATCAACTTAGCTAAGAACATCAACCTCAGTGCTTTCATTGGTTGTAGCTATATATGCTTCTATGCAAGATTTCACTTGAGCAAATAATTCTGAACCTTATATATGTATGTATATATACATATATTCCTGTATCTATGTATTCACATGCGCGTATATCAACATATGTACATCTACATATATGAAAACCACTTAGTCCCACCCTGACCATTAGTAATGAGGCAGACATTACTGATGCAACCAAATTCCACCTCTTCTAAACAGAGTGTTAGAGTCTCTGCTCCCTCGAATGTAGAGTGGGCTCTGGGATTGATTCCCTCTGGCCAGTGAATACTAGTAAGCATCATTTCCAGGCAGAATCATTGAAAGAGAGCAGGTGTCAATTCTCCATGCCTTTTTCTTGGAAACTTTCTTATAAAATCAGTTGAAAGCAGGAGGTGAAAGCTTTGATAGAGGCCTTAGTGTGACAAGATATAGCTACAGTTAAAAAATTAACCTATTGCCCCAGAGCCTGCTTCCCTATAATTGCTTACTTCTTGGGAGTCATTTAGCCCAGTAGTCACAAGATTTGTAACTTCCTCTAATTGCTGTACAGTTGACACTTCCATTGTGAAAACTCAGGCTGTTTTTAAAAAATGTTTTCCAGGCCCCGCATTGGAATGGCTCCACTGACACCAACTGGACCAGTGACCCATACCTTGGGACTTAGTTGATTCTATGACCTCCACTGAGGAATGATTCTGCAAAAATGCAGTTTCTATATCCCTATGAGTTCACCCTGACCCAACCAATCAGCAATGCCAATTCACTAGCCCCCTCACCACCAAATTCCTCTTAAAAATCCCAGTTGAGAACTTTTTAGGAGGGCAGATTTGAGGGATCCTTTTCTGTCTTTTCATTTGGGGCTCTGTGATTATGAAACTCTTTCTCTGCTGTAACACCCACCAGCTCAAGCATTGGTTCTTCTCTACACAGTGGGAACAGTGAACCCAGTGGGGCAGTAACACCTGCCGTGGCCATCAGCGATTGCAGAAGCCCTTACTCACATGGAGGTGGCTCCAGACTGAAGAAACCGAACAAGGTGATTCATCAAAAGGAAAGACTATGCCCTAGAGAGCCACCAAGCCCACGGCAGACTTGATTCGAGAAAACAAAACAAAACAACACTTTTCTTATCTTATCCACTGACATTTTGTTATTGCAACAAAACGTCATGTATCCTGGCCATTATAAACCATTCCATAGGAGACCAAGAATACAAGGCCAAGGAAGAAGGAGGATGAAACAACCAGCCAAAATTACAGTTAAAAACAAAGCAATGACTAGAACCTGGACTCCTTGCTCCCTGTTTTGTGTTCATCTCTCGGCAATATCCCATCAGCCCTTGCTTCCTTAACTATAGGGGTTTCTGCATGGCAGCAGGCTGCTCAGTGAGTCAAGAAAAAAATGTTGTATACAAGTTTAAAAACCATAAATTGCCCAACATTTTTCTGTTTTGCAAAATCTTCCCTACTTTACCTGTCAAGTCTGAGATGGATGTAGTGGCAGGGAGTCTCAGTAAATTGCGACATCAAGTATTGTCACAAATAATCATTTTTTACAAATAATCCAACATGCTTGGGACTTGTATAGGCTCTGGTGTACCTGAAAATATTACCATAGCAGTGAAAGTTGCGTACAAAGGTTAAAAAAAAAAATCCCTGTACCCTTAATGAATCCCCAACAGTAAATTAAAAAAAAAATCCCAAATTATTCATCATATTATTGAAATATGAAAGTGAGCTGTTAGTAAAATTGTCAACATTTTGAAAGGGCCATGAAATATTCTTATTGCCTCTGGTTTTATGCCCACTCACAGAGATTTCCCTGTTTTCCTCCCATCTATGTCTGCAGAAAGCTGACAAGACCCATCTTTCATTTCCTCGTAAGTCTGGGATTTATAGAAGATGCTGGGGGAACACTTCCACAGCCACAGCTGCCAGACCCATCACTTATCAGTAAGAAGTAGACACACACACATACACAAAAGACGCATTTCTGGAGATGTTACTATGTTCCCTTATATATAGGTTGCCAAAAAAATTCAACTATTTCTCTTCTGGACAGATTTAGGAAACCATGGCTTCTGATACTAGAAACATGAGAATTACCCTGATTTGATTCTAAAGATTTTTTTTTAAGTTAGTGATGGTACAACTAGAATGATTCCCAAAAAGTTCATGAAAATGATTCCTTATGAATGAATCACAGAGCTACAAAAAGATTAAAGATCCATGGTTATGATCCTTGATTGTCAAGGAAGGCAGAATGTGATTGTGACTTGCCCGGCAGATTACTCTGCCCACGTGGCCCTGTCAAAGTGCTCCAGGAGTCTCTGCAGCTCTGTAGGTAGAGTAATGTGTTGTCCAATATGGTCACTTTGGAGAGTGCAGGGGGCCAAGGCACAGGGGAGAGAGTGTTCTGTGAGTTACACTGTTGCAGTGGACACATACCAGGGCTGTCCTGGGCAAATCAGGAGATGGCAAACACAAATGACAAGTGTACCTAGGCCAGTAACACACTGACTGGTCGATGTCTTCGGCCAACATCAAAACTAGAGCATTTCCACGTAGTTGGAGTCAATTATTCTCTTCATGAATCTAACCTGTGACTGCCAGATCTTCCCATTTTAAAAGAGAAGCTGGAAACCAGTGTATGTATATGTAGTCTGCAATCCCCAATACTGGCAGTCATTGAATTCTAAAACTCAAAATACAACCACGACCAAACAAAGCCTCATGACTGGGAGTTTGAAAGTGCCCCATTTTTGACCCCTGTCCTATAGCGTGGGAGGGGGAACCGCCCCCCTGAAACAGGAGGATGCTCTTGGAACGACATACATCTGACACTTACATGTGCTTTTGCCCAACAGGGAAAAGAATTGGAAAATTTACACAGTTCCAAAATTAATGAATTCATCTATTAATTTTTAAAAAATAGTATATACCCATAAGTAAATATAACAGCTTTTTCTAAAAATCCACAATTTCCCTTAAAAATGATCTGCCCGTTGCACTGGTTTCATCTGTCAAATAAGGATCTTTATCATCACCCCAGTGGCAGGGGTGGGCAGGAAGGAAACCTTTGTTTTTAATCATAAAGGAAAATCTTTCCCAGAAGTAGTCCTCTGTGTTCATGATTCTCAGAGCCCACCAAGTTGAGTTTCTTTAGGTGTCATCAGCTAGAACTGGGTCTCGTGACAATCTGCTGTCATGGAGCATGGGAGGGATCGAGCCAGCTGCCTCAGGCTCAGTGCACTGTGATCCCATGGTGGGGTACACTGTTGCCCCCGACCAAATCAGAGCTCTTAGTGAGGAATAAAGAGGAATTGCTGTTGGGGAAATCAACAGTGTCTGCCACAACTTTGCAATTCATTCATTCATGCAGTAAACTTTTTTTGAGAACATTTTAAATGTCAGAACCTGTGCTGTGCAGCAGAGATCCCTGTTCCCCATCTAGACCTTACATTCTTAAGGGAGTGGGGATGTGAACATTTTAAAAAGTAAGCCTCATAGTATTTTAGAAATTGACACATGCTTTGAAGGAAAATGAAACAGAGACCGACAGAGGGGGTAAAACTGGGAATATGGTCACAATTTAATATCAAGGAGTCTGGGAAGGGCTCATTAAGGGTAGGGTATTTGATCAAAGGCCTGGAAAATATAAAGGAACAAGTCATTCATCCATGTCGGGAGAGCATTCCAGGCCAAGGGAAAGTCAAGTGCAAAGGCCTTGAGGTAGGAGTGGGCCTCACATGGTTTTGAAACAAAAAGAAAGCTGGTGTTGATGGAGCGCTGTGACAGCCTACAGAACAGTAGTGAGGTGAGGCCAGGAAGGGACACGGGGGCCACTGTGCATTATAAAGGTCACTGCAAGGAATTGGCTTGCAGAGCGATGGGAAGCCCAGGGAGGATACTGAGTAGGGAGTCACATGGCTAGACGTGTGTCTAACAGGATTACAAAGAATGCTTTGTTGAGAGTGAGCTCAAGGATAGAAGCTGAGAAACCAATGGTAAGCCTACTGCAATAATCCAGGCAAGAGAAAATCAACTGCTTTGACCAAGCAAAGGCCTTCTTCAACATTATTAAAAAATAGAGAGAAAATACAAAAGATAGGAGCGAAGCAGAAATGTCTTCTCCCAGGATGTGTGTCCCTTGCTGCTAATACAGTATAGAAGCCAGAAATTGAAAGAGCAATTGGCATCTTCATTCTCTTCTTCTCTTGTGTCATACCTTCCTTAATTATGTACCATGAAAGTGAATTCTTAAGCTATGAAACAATGATCTATGAACCTATGTCTTTCTTTTCCCTCTGGTTTGCAGAGCTCCTGGTCAGTCGACACTTCATGCAACCAGGAAGAAATGCAAGGAACTTGGTGTGGTATCTTGTTTCAGGTTAAAGTTACCACATTAAAAATAAATGGGAAATGATCCTGTTTTCCTTTTTCAGAGTTTAATAACCAGGGCTTAATCCAAGAAACCTGTTTGCTCAGATATTTTTCATTCAATAATCATCTGTCGTCATGCCTATTAAAGTCATAGCTCTGGGTGATTGGGTAGGCCCTGGAGGGATGAAAGGAAGGAGGGTGCAGATGGTGAATGTGAATGGAGGGGAGAAGAGGAGGAGAATGAGGAGTAAAAGATACACAGATGGGAGCTCTTATGACCCCGGAGCAATGCACAAAAGAAGAAAGAAAGAGCTAGTGCTTTTCCTGCCACATCCAGGGATGTGCCAGGCCTGCCTTTCTTGTTTAGAGAGTTCTTGACTGACCCAGGGATCGGGCAGCAATTCTGGTGCCAAGTCTGGGGAAGACCACTGGAAAGAGAGCGTTTTTGTGTTTAGAGGCCAGATGCTTGTCCTGTAAAGAAAATTCTACAGCAGGTAAGCACAGTTTTATTGAAATTCTACAAATACAGTGAGATTGATAATGCTATAACATTTCTCTCTCACACACACTTGCTTTAGCTCTTTCTCTCTCTGTCTTACACACTAGCCATTCCCTCAACATCCAATGCTGCCTATGCTTTCTGGCATTCTGGCATAGAATCAGCACCCTCCGACTGACACTGGAGTGATCACTTTAACTCCATTACCTCATCACACTAACATATGTGTATTACACATAACTGTTACTAACCTAATCATAAAAGGTGATGCTATCAGACATTATTCACTACAGCAGTGGTTCTCAACCCACAGGAACTGTATTAAAGGGTGGTGCATTAGGAAGGTTGAGAACCACTGCATTAGAGCAAATAGGGACCACTGTTGATCCATTCTCATTTCATAGATGGGTAACTGTGGCTTGGGGATAGAAATGATTCACCAAGACCACAGAGTGATTCAGGGGTGGAAATCAGAACCAACAGAATTGATTCACGAGCCTCTGTCACAAGGAGGTCTTTAACTTGTAACTTTTCAGGGAGACAAACTGAAAAAAACATGGTTTAAAATCTCAGATTCATGCATTTTATGTAGAGCAAGGCTATTTCTTTCTCTTACTCTCCACCCCTTATTTCACTTAAGAATTTTTCAATTTTTCTCCTTTGCTGGAAAAAATGATGCTGAAAAGACACTAAGAAAATTTTTGTCCATCCTCCAAAAAAAGATCTAACCGGTTACAATCCCATCATTATAACAGAATTATTTTCATCTTCGCACAGGTTTTTATCTTTGTTTTGTTTTTTGCCATCTAACAACTTGTTTTTACTTAGAGTCATGATGAGCAGACTAGTTTATATTCTGACAAGTTGACCTAACAGCAAATAACGGGCATTCTTCCATTCTATATAATCATCACTTCAAGTATTTGTTTCTGATTAACATATATTAATTTTGAAATATACATATATGTAAACTACTGAAATTGTTGGAAAATATCATCTCTAATTCAACCACTCTAGGAAAAACGAATGTATTTTCCCAATCTTCACATATATTCTTATATATATATAATTTTATATACATAAAATTTCAAGAGTTGGAGCTAAAGCTGTGGAAACATGTTTCTATTCGGCCCCTCCTTTAAGAACAAGGTAGAGAATAAAGACTTCGAGCCTCAGTTTCTCCGTTTGTGAAATGTAATTATTAAATGAGTCAGGGCAGGGGCTGTAACAGGCGACGGGTTTGTAACGTGTCCAGCTAGCACTAAGGGGCGGTGGCACTGGACAGTGTTCTGAGGGTGGCTGAAGCACACAGTCCGCCAATTGTTCCTCGGGCCTAGGGCTTTTCTTCCTGGCCCCGGCCGGTGCCGCCACCTGGGGCCGCCAGGGGGCGCTGTGGCCCCGGTGCGCGGAGACGACGCGATGCGGACCCATCCCCGGCGCCGCCCTGTCCCATCCTCCTTTGCGGGTAAACAGAGATGGCTGGCGAGGGAGATCCGGAGGACGCTGCGCACAATATGGGCAACCACCTGCCGCTCTTGCCTGGTAACTGCCCGAGGCAGATCCCCGGTGGCGGGAAGGGGCGAGGCTAGGAGACTCTAGCGGCGCCGCAGGGCCGGGGAGGCGGCCGGGCGGACGGGCGGGGGCGCCGCGGGCGCCGGACCCAGGGGGCCGCACCGAGAAGCGGCTTCTTGTCAGCCCCCGGGCGGAGACAGAGTTGCAGAGCTTCCTCAATCCTGCTCGGGTGTCGGAGGAGGGGGGCGTTCGCTCACAAGGCAGGGGGGAACCCCGTTCTCTTCATGCTCCTTGTGTCCTGAGCTTAGCTCCGAGAA
Organism: Perodicticus potto; assembly: GCA_963574655.1. NCBI lineage: Eukaryota > Metazoa > Chordata > Mammalia > Primates > Lorisidae > Perodicticus > Perodicticus potto. The sequence continues at coordinate 4,329 of CAUYRH010115993.1, read as the reverse complement.
AATGCTCTGAAACTGGGGGACCGGGTCAGGTCAGCAGCCATTACTCTTCCTGGACTCATTCCCTTCAGTGAGAGTGACAGCGAACGTTTATTAAGCGCTTACCACGCTGCCAGCCCTGCAGTAAGCGCTTCGCTTGCATTTCTACGTTTAATTCTTTCCACATCACTATTCGGGTTCCGATTTGGTAGGCGAGAAATGGATTGGTAGATTAGTTCAGTGACTTACCCAAGGTCACACAGTTGCAGAGCCAGGACTCCAGCTCTGGTTTATCTGTCAGCATAGTGGGTATCTCTTTACCTACTTCTTCATTTACTCAGTGTTTCTCAGTGTCTGCTCGGTTTTTGTCAGGCATGTACAAATATGCTTAATTAGAGATACTTAAGAGGGTGTTGTTAAACTCAGTTTTCTCTTTCCTGTATGATTTGTGCAATTTTAGCCCTTGGCCTTCTGTTGGAATACTGAATAGGAAAAAAGGCTTGGGATAATTGTATGAATTTTTCATGGAATGCTGCAGACAAAAGATGCTTTCCAAGAAGGGTATATGGTATCATCCAAACTGAGACTGATTTACTCCCTTCAATATATGCCAGGCAGTATGGGAATGAAAAGAAGTGTGGTACACAATCTGGTACTTGAGGTTCATAATCTAGGTGAGGCTACTGAGAACACAGGGATAATCAGCAGAAGCAGTTGACTTAGGGCTCCATAAATAAATGCTATTTTGGTTCTTCAGAGGGAAGAGGGGATTGTTCAGAAGTCAGAGGAAAGCTTGGTAGATCGAGAAGCATCCAAAGCCATACAGTTATGATAGGGTTGTGGAGAATAAGGCCTAGACCTAGGAAGTAAGTTGGCTCTAAGTTGTTGGGGAACTTGAATCTCTTGCCAGTGGGGTTGGGTTTTTTTTTTCCCCCCTGTGGTTGTCAAACGACTTCAGGTTTCAGATAGTTAACTGCCTAAGTAAAACTATGCTTAGGAGATTAACTTGTTCACTGGGAGTAGCATGGATTGAAAGAGGAGGAGACAGTATGCCCACCATATAGGAGGGAACTTTTCTATAAAAACAAAACACAATCAGAGTCAGTGTTTGGTCTTGAAGCCATCCTGACTTGATATAAAGGCAAATGTACCAGTATTCAGCAGAAAAACAGCTGTTGTTTTTTTTTTTTTTTTCCAGAGACATCAGCCCCACCCTGTATGTTTCAAATCCAGTGTTTCAGGGAGAATGGCGAGTAGAAGAGGGAGGATACTGATATTCTGTTGGCATTCACATGGTGCCACTGCATGAGATGAGTCATCAGACTTCACCCTGATAGCTCTAAACCATCATTGTCTGTTTTCTCCAAACAATATCAGTGGTGAGAGGGCCCAGAGTGGTAGATAAAGCAGTAATGGTTTCCAAATTACTGAGTTTATTTGTACAGAAACATTAGATTGTCCAGATATCCATGTTCCGTGAGTTGTTTTGAAGAGCAATTTTAAGTGCTCAGGAAATAGCTTTATATTTGAGATGTGAAGAATCTATCCTGGCCAAATGAAACGTTAATAGATAAACATAGCTGAGTCAGGGGAAGTGAGTTTTGGCCATATTTATGAGAAAAGCTACTACAGAAATCATTTAGAAACTAGCAGCAGAAGAGTTAAAATGTAAACTTTTAAAAATATTAATGCATCCTTTGTGCTAATTAGTTGTTAACCTTACTTTCTGTATAGGGCAGTAAAGTGGATCTTACCACATGCCAAGTGAAAGCCACACTGTCAGAGTTGTAACTACAAAGAATTAGATTCAAAACATCTTTCTATCACTTTAGACTTTTGTTATTTCTTCATGAAACTTACATGATGTTAGGAAAAATATATATGAAGCGATAGACTATTGACTATTTGGATGTAAGTTGAAATAATTATGTTGTTCTTTTTGACGAAACGTCTTATCCAGGAATTTATAGAAATACATAGGAAATCCATAGCAGGACCATATTGAAAAACATTTGTATTTTCCATTCTGGACTTACCTAGAGGTGGTCTGATTGAAATAATAGTATGCAAAAAGGATAACATGACTATTTTATAAAGACATTTTATCTGTTTAGACGTTTACTTGGGGTATTTAAAATGCATGAACTGTGAGGTCACAAAAGAGATTACTAATTCTTTACTGTTAAACTAGACCAGGTTTTCCCATCCTTGGCACTTCTGACATTTTAGGCTGGAAAATGCTTTGTGTGAGATTGTCCTGTGTGCGTTGTAGGCTATTTAGCTGCATCCCTGGCCACTACCCACAGGATGCCAGTGGGATTCCCTTAGTTGTGACAAGTAATATCCCCAAGGGCATAATCACCCCTGGTTAAAAATTACTGGTCTGGGATAAGAAATTTACCCACAGTTAGCATGGAAAGGATGGGCTTCCACTTAATAGAATAGCACTTTTATTGTGTAGCTTTTTCTGACTTTCATCTTTGTTATTGGTAACATTAGGTTTTTAAAATAGAGTAGCTTAGTTTTAGTAATTGAAAAAATATGCATGGAGAAAGCTTTCTGAGACATTTCTTTTAAAATAATGCTTTATACTTCATGCCAACTTTATATTAAACCTAAAATTACAGGCAAAATATGTATGAGAATATTTACAGACATTTCATTTCTAAATAATGTGCTAACAGCCAGGGAAGAGGTGTCACTGGAAAAATGTTATGAAATTCTTTCTTCCAGGTTATAATATCATTTTTCAATTTTACTTAACAGATCTTTGTTTTCTTTCTTTCTTTTCTTTTTCTTTGTTTCCATTTGTAGGAACTCTTTTTTTTCTCTTAATTTTTTATTAAATCATAACTGTGTACATTAATGCATTTATGGGGTACAGTGTGCTGATTTTATATACAGTTTGGAATGCTTATATCAAACTGGTTACCATAGCCTTCACCTCACTTCCTTAATTATTGTATTAAGACATTTATACTGTACTCTTAATAGATTTGACATGTACCCTTGCAATATGCCCCATAGGTGAGATCCCACCGATTACTCTCCCTCCACCTGGCCTCCCCCCTCCCCTTCCCAGGAACTCATTTAGAGTTTAAAAAAACCTTAGAGATTGTCTTGTTCAAGCCAGTCATTTTTCAGATGAGGAAAACAAGATTTAATCAAGTGGAATAAGTAATCTAAGGTTAAAATTAGTTACTGGCAAGGGAGAAGAGAAAAATCTCTCATACAGAATAATTTATATGGAGATTTCCCCTTTGAGATGGTAGAGCACAGCTCCTCCTCCTTAAGTGTAGGCTGCACTTGGTGCTTTGAGGGAGAGAACTTCGCAGTGTAGAAACATGACAGCTACTACCAGCCAGGTGATCAGTGTTAACATCAGTAGGAAGAAGTTCATAGAATATATGCTTGATATGCTGTAGAAATGGCACTTTTGTGATCTTCCTCCCCAAAATATATAACCTCAGTCTAATCTTGAGGAATACATCAAACAAAACCCAACTGAAGGATACTCTAAATTGTAGCATTTACAAAATAACCTGACTAGTATTCCTCAAAACTGTCCATACCACTGAGCATGGTGACTCACACCTGTAATCCTAGTACTTTGGGAGGCTGAGGGGGTGGATTGCTTCAGCTTAGGAGTTTGAGACCAGCCTGAGCAATGACCCTGTCTCTACTAAAATTATAAGAAGAAACTACCTGGGTGTTGTGGTAAGCATCTGTATGTAGTCTCAGGTACTTGGAAGGCTAAGGAAATAGGACTGCTTGAGCCCAAGATTTTGAGGTTGCTGTGAGCTGTGACACCACGGCACTCAACCAGGGTGACAGAGGACTCTTTCTCAAAAAAAGCTTGTCAAGATCTTCAAAAACAAAGAAAGTCTGAAAAACCACCCTTGCTCAGAGGAGGCTAAGGAGCTGTGCCAGCTAAATGTAATGTGGTATACAGGATGAGATCCTGGAACAGAAAATGGAAATTAGATGAAAACTAAAGCAATCCAAATAAAACATGGCGTTTAGTTAATATAAGTAGTAATGTAATAATGCTGATTCATTAGTTATAACAAATGTAAAATACTAATATAAGATGTTAACTACAGGGGAAAATGGACGTGTGAGATATGGGAACACTGTACTATCTTTGTATCTTTTCTGTAAATCTTAAGCTATTCTAAAATAAAAAGTTAATTTATTTAAAAAATATCTAGTGGCTCGGCGCCTGTGGCTCAACCGGCTAAGGCACCAGCCACGTACACCTGAGGTGGCGGGTTCGAATCCAGCCCGGGCCTGCCAAACAACAATGATGGCTGCAACCAAAAAATGGCCGGGCGTTGTGGTGGGCACCTGTGG
>CAUYRH010115992.1:0-13746 GCA_963574655.1 Perodicticus potto | reverse complement strand
CCACTTGCCTTGGCCTCCCAGAGTGCTGCTATTACAGGTATGAGCTGGGCTGATGCCACTACACTCTAGTCCAGGCATCAGAGAGACTCTGTCTCAAAAAAATTAAATAAAGAAGCTCGGCGCCCATAGCACAGTGCTGAGGGTGCCAGCCACATACACCAAAGGCGGCGAGTTCGAACCCGGCCTGGGACATTTAAACAGTAATGGCAACTGCAACAAAAAATAGCAGGGGGTTGTGGTGGACACCAGCTACTGTAGTCCCAGCTACTTGGGAGGCTGAGGCAAGAGAATAGCTTACGCCCAAGAGTTTGAGGTTGCTGTGAGCTGTGACATCGAGGCACTCTACCAAGGGCAACATAGACTCGGTCTCAAAAATAAATAAAATAAAATAAAGATTTAAAAAAATGGGAAACCTACTACAACATATAGGGGCAGCAACCTAAAGTGATCCTTCTTGCCTTAGCCTCCCTAGTAGGATTACAGGTATCTGACATAGTGCCCAGCTAGTTTTTCTGGGGGGTTTTGTTTGTTTTTTTGAGACAGAGTCTCACTTTGTTGCCCTTGGTAGGTTGCTGTGGCATCGTAGCTCACAAAGTCTTGGGCTCAAGCAATTCTTTTGCCTCACCCTCCCTAGTAGCTGGGACTATAGGCGTCCACCACAACACCTGGCAATTTTTTTTTTTTTTTTTTTAGAGACGAATTCTTGCTCTTGCTCAGGCTGATCTTGAACCTGTAAGCCCAGGCACTCTACTTGCCTTGGCCTCCCAGAGTGCTGCTATTACAGGCATGAGCCACTGTACCTGGCCAGTTTCTCTGTTTTTTGTTTTTATTTTATTTTATTTTATCTTGAGACAGAGTCTCAATCGCCCTGGGGTTGAGTGTATGGCATTATGTATGGTTTGTTTTTTTGAGACAAGAGTCTCACTTTGTTGCCCTTGGTAGGTTGCTGTGGCATCATAGCTCACAGCAACCTCAAACTCTTAAGCTCAAGCAATCCTCTTGCCTCAGCCTCCCAAGTAGCTGGGACTATGGGGGCCCGGCTATTTTTTTTTTTTTTTTTTTTTATTGTAGTTGTCGTTGTTTAGCAAGCCTGGCCTGGCTCGAACCTGCCAGTTCTGGTATACGTGGCCGGCACCATAACCACTGAGCTGTGAGTGCTGAGCCCAGGGTGTCACTCTTGATCAGGCTGGTCTCAAACTTCTGAGCTCAAGTTAGTCCATCCACCTCAGCCTCCCAGAGTGCCAGGATTATAGGCATGAGCCACAACACCCAACCTTTAAATTTTTTAATTGACATAAAATTGTACATATTTGTGGAGTACACTGAGATGTTTTGATACTTACATCTGTCATCTCAAAACATTTTTCATTTCTGCTGGATATGGCGGCTCACGCCTGTAATTCTAGCACTCTGGGAGACACAGGTGAGTGGATTGATCTCACAGGTTCGAGACCAGCCTGAGCAAGAGCAAGACCATATCTCTAAAAATAGCCAGGCATTGTGGTGGGCACCTGTAGTCCCAGCTTGTCAGGTGGCTGAGGCAAGAGAATTGCTTGAGCCCAAGAGTTTGAGGTTGCTGTGAGCTGTGACACCATAGCACTCTACTAAGGGCTACAAAGTGAGACTGTCTCCAAAAAAAAAAAAAAAAATTTTTTTTTTTTTCATTTCTTTGTGGTAGAACCATTCAATATCCTCCTTCTAGTTATTAGAGACTGTATATTATTGTTAACTATGGTCATCTTGTACTTACAATAAAATATTAGAACACTCTGTAAATCAATTCTGTCTTACCACGGAGGGGTGGGGGGGGAATAATGTAATGAAGAATAATAAAATACATATATTTTAAAAAATAAAATAAAATAAAATATTAGAACACACCAGATTGGGGGTGTTCTTCAATCACCAAACAATTCTTCAGCAACAGAAACTGGATGTTACTTATAACTATCACAATTAGGGACTCAGTTGCACAAAAATGCCCCTCATGTTTCATATGCCAATTGCAAATTACAGGTTTGTGACCTGTACTTTTGATTGATGTGCTATAAATTGAGGGTCCCCATGACTTCCTCCTGGACTTAGATTAATTTGCTAGAGTTACTTAGAGAACTCAGGAAAACAGTTACACTTACCATTTATTATAAAGAATATTTCAGAGGAGATAAATAAATAGCTAGATGAAAGATACATAGGGAAAGAGCGTTCTCAGTGTAGGAGCTTCTGTCCCTATGGAGTTGGAGTATCAGACCTTCTAGCTCTTGTATGGGTTCTTCACCAACCAGAAAGACTGTACTTGGTCCTCTTGGATTTCTTTTTTTTTTCTTTTTTGAGACAAAGTCTCACTGTGTTGCTCTCAGTAGAGTGCTGTGGTGTCATAGCTCACAGCAACCTCTAACTCTTGGGCTTAAGCCTCCCAAGCAGCTGGGGCTACAGGCGCCTGTCATGACACCCGGCTGTTTCTTGGCTGTCGTTGTCATTCTTGTTTGGCAGGCCCGGGCTAGGTTCAAACCTGCCAGCTCCAGTGTATGTGGCTGGCGCCCTAGCCGCTGACCTACAGACACCAAGCCATCGTTTTGAATTTTTATAGAGCCTTCATTACATTGGCACGATTGATTGGCATTCAACTCAACTTTCAAACTCTTCTCCCCTTCCAGAGTTGCAGACGACTGAAAGTTCCCACCCTCTGATTGCGCACATACTTACCCTAGCAACCAGGCATCAATTCGAGATGATCCAGGAGGCCACCAAAAGGCACCTCATTCAAGTAAAAGATTCTCACAACAGTCAGGAAATTTCAGTGGATTTAGAAGCTCTGAGATAAAAACTAGTATCAAACACCAAATATTAAAACAAGATTTTCCTGGTGCCCTTATCTACAAGGGTTTTTGGAATGTCAGGAATTGTCAGGAATCACTACATTTCTTAATTATGTAATATTTTTACATATTTATGAGGCACATGATATTTTTGTTGCATGCTTGGAATGCTAATGACCGAGTCGGGGTATTAGGGCATCTATCATTTCCATATGTTGGGAACACTTATGTTCTCCCTTTGATGTATTTTCAGATGCTACCTTGGTCCCCCTTTTCCTATTGATGATTCTTTGAATTTTTTTGTTTTGTTTTGATTTTCTTCCCTTGTGATCAGCTTATTGCTCCAGAAAAAGCTTCATAAGTTTGAGTTGGCCTGTTTGGCCAACCTGTGCCCAGAGACTGCTGAGGAGTCCAAGGCTCTTATCCCAAGGTTAGTACCAATTGTGATTAAGTTCTATGTATATTGGATACATACCTAGAAATAGAATTGCTGTATCAAAAAGGTATATGTGCCTAAAATTTGGATACATACTTGCCAGTATTGAATGAGAGCGCCTTTTTTTTTCTGAGACAGAGTCTCATTTTATCATCCTCAGTAAAGTGCCCAGCGAGTAGGGCACCGGCCCCATATACCGAAGGTGGCAGGTTCAAACCTGGCCTCGGCCGAACTGCAAAACAAAAAAATAGCCGGTCGTTGTGGCGGGCGCCTGTAGTCCCAGCTACTCGGGAGGCTGAGGCAAGAGAATCGCCTAAGCCCAGGAGTTGGAGGTTACTGTGAGCTGTGTGACGTAACAGCACTCTACAGAGGGCGATAAAGTGAGACTCTGTCTCTATAAAAAAAAATTAAAAAAAAAAAGAGAGAGATTATACCCCATTAGGCAAAAATCCATTCCTGGGTGTATGGCCTAAAGGCAACTCAGATTTACAAGAAGACATATATTTCAGTGTTTATTGATGAATTGTTAGTGACAGCAGAAATTTGAGAATAAACTATAGGTCCATGAGAGAATGAGTAAATGAATGGTTGTCTGGCCATACGATGTTTATTGTACAGCAATGAAAAAAATTGATGAACGAAAACAACATGGAATAATACCAACATATGGCAACATGAGTTTTTTTTTTTTTTTTTGAGACAGAGTCTTAGTTGCCCTGAGGTTGAGTGCTATGGTGTCATAGCTGACAGCAATTTCAGACTCTTGGGGTCAAGTGATCCTCCTGCCTCAGCCTCCTGTGTTCTGGAACTACAGGCACCTGACGTAGCACCTGGCTAGTTTTCCTGTTTTTAGTAGAGATAGGGTCTTGGTCTTGCTGAGGCTGGTCCTAAACTCCTGAGCTCAGGCATTCCACCCACCTCGGCCTCCCAGAGTGCTGTGATCACAGGCATGAGCCCCAAAATGAGGTGTTTTTTTGTTTGTTTTATTTTTGATACAGTCTCTATTTTGTCACCCTCAATAGAGTGCCATGGCATCATAAGCTCACAGCCACCTCAAACTCTGGAGTTCAAAGATCCTCTTGCCTCAGCCTCCTGAGTAGCTGGGACTACAGGTACCTACCACAATGCCCGGCTATTTATTTATTTAAAGAGTGGGTCTTGCTCTTGGCCTAGGCTGATCTTGAACTCCTGAGCTTAAGCAGTACATCTGCCTCCACCTCCCAGAGGGCTAGGATTATAGGTGTGAGCTACCACACCTAGTCCATAATGAGTTTTGAGAAAAAAAGTTATGGAAAGCTATCTACTGAATGATGTCATTTCTTTTTTTTTTTTTTTTTTTTAGAGAGAGTCTCATTTTATCGCCCTCGGTAGAGTGCTGTGGCATCATAGCTAACAGCAACTTCCAGCTCTTGATTCTCTTGCCTCAGCCTCCCGAGTAGCTGGGACTAAAGGCACCCGCCACAACTCCTGGCTATTCTTTTGTTGCAGTATGGCAGGTTCGAACCTGCCACCCTCAGTATATGGGGCTGGCGCTCTACTCACTAAGCCACAGATGCCGCCCAATGCCATTTCTTTTTTTTTTTTTTCTTTTGTGGAGACAGAGTCTCACTTTATCGCCCCCAGTAGAGTGCTGTGGCATCACAGCTCACAGCAACCTCCATCTCCTGGGCTTACGCGATTCTCTTGCCTCAGCCTCCTGAGTAGCTGGGACTACAAGCACCCACCACAACGCCCGGCTGTTTTTCGTTGCAGTTTGGTCGGGACCAGGTTTGAACCTGCCACCCTCGGTATATGGGGCCAGCACCCTACTCACTGAACCATAGGCGCCACTGATGCCATTTCTTATAGAATTTAAAAATACATACTGTTTACGGATGTATGTATGTATAATGTGTCATAAATTTTGAGATGGGAATGATAAAGACCAAATTTAGGATGGTAGTTACTTTTGTATGGGAATGATAAAGACCAAATTTAGGATGGTAGTTATTTTCTGGGTAAAAGGGGAAAGTGTTGGTTTGTAGAGTATATACAGAACCATCAGTTATTCCTGTTATGTACATTAAGGAAATCTAAATCAAGCAGGGCTAACTATTAAGGCTATTTTTTTAAGCCTTTTGTGTGTTTGAAATATTTCATAATGTTTTTGTATGGAAAAGCAGAAAAGAAATACAGCTGAGAGGTAAAGATGTTGGAGATAAGGGCAAGATACGAACATGCCTCAATGAAGAGGCATGTGGGAGAATTGCCAGTTGCTAAGTCACTCTCTCTTTTTTTCTTTTGTTTGTTTTTCTTGTAGTCTGGAGGGGCGATTTGAAGATGAGGAACTACAGCAGATTCTTGATGATATCCAGACAAAGCGCAGCTTTCAGTATTAATATCCAGATATCACTGTGCTGCTTGGGAGGACCATGTTTCCAGCATAGCACCACTTTCCTGGATCTGGGTCTAACTTGCACAGAAATTCTATTGCAGAAGACGTTTGGGCTTCTTTGGAGAAAATAGCCCAGCTTGGTGTCTGGTTATGTTACTGTTTCAAATGACTGTTCAGCCACAATGACATGTAATCTTGGAGCAGCCTTGCAGTTTCCCTAGCGTGTCTCTGGGAACAGGAGGGAGGGTGTGCGTAAGACACACTGTTGACTGCCTCATCTCATGGTTTTGGCCCTCACGTCATTTTTAACTTTTAATACTTTGTGTTTTAATTTCAGTGTGTTTATGCTTTTTGAAACTAGACCAGAACTTAATAAACTTCTATAAGAAAGAACAGTCTGGGCGGCACCTGTGGCTCAGCGAGTAGGGCGCCGGCCTCATATACCGAAGGTGGTGGGTTCAAACCTGGCCTTGACTGAACTGCAAAAAACAAAAAACTAGCCGGGCATTGTGGCAGGTGCCTGTGGTCCCAGCTACTTGGGAGGCTGAGGCGAGAAAATCTCCTAAGCCCAGGAATTGGAGGTTGCTGTGAGCTGTGTGACGCCACAGCACTCTACAAAGGTTTATACAGTGAGATTCTGTCTCTACAAAAAAAAAAAAAAAAAGAAAAGAACAGTCTTACCAAGATGCCAAAGGAAGAATTAAATTGGTGTCATTGGGACAGCTCCTGTGGCTCATTGAGTAGGGTGCCAGCCCCATATACCGAGGGTGGTGGGTTCAAACCCAACCCCAGTCAAACTGCAACAAACAACAACAAAAAAATAGCCAGGCGTTGTAGCAGTCACCTGTAGTCCCAGCTACTTGGGAGGTTGAGGCAAGAGAATCCTAAGCCCAAGAGCTGGAGGTTGCTGTGAGCTGTGACACTATGGCACTCTACCATGGGCAATAAAGTGAGGCTCAAACTGCTGTCATTGTTTGAAATCTTTTTTTTGAGACGAAGTCTCATTTGTCACCCCTTGTAGAGTGCAGTTTTATCACAGCTCACAGCAACCTCTAACTCTTGGACGTAAGCCAGTGGTTCTCAACCTTCCTAATGCTGCATTGTACTTTAATTGTTAAAAAGGGGTCGCGACCCACAGGCTGAGAACTGCTGGCTTAAGTGATTCTCTTGCCTCAGCCTCTGAACAAATGGATTCTGTTGCATCTGCTCCTGGGGCTACAGGTGCCTGCCACAACACCCAGCTATTTTTTTTTTGCAGTTGTTTAGCTAGCCGGGCTGGTTTCAAACCTGCCAGCCTCGGTGCGTGTGGTTGGTGCTGTAACCACTGTGCTATGTGCACTGAGGCATTGTTTGAAATTCTTTATTTTTTATTTTTATTTTTTTTCAGTTTTTGGCCGGGGGTGGGTTTGAACCCGCCACCTCCAGCATATGGGGCTGGCACCCTACTCACTGAGCCACGGGTGCTGCCCATTATTTGAATTTTTTTTGTTGTGTTTTTTTTTTGTAGAGACAGTCTCACTTTCTCACTCCTTGGTAGAGTGCTGTGGCGTCACACAGCTCACAGCAACTTCCAACTCCTGGGCTTAGGAGATTCTTTTTGCCTCTGCCTCCCAAATAGCTGGGATTACAGGCGCCCGCCACAACACCCAGCTATTCATTGTTTGAAATTCTTAAAGGATTAGAGTTGTTAGTGACTCAGAGAGCCTCGAGATGATTGTGTGTAACCCAGGGGTCAGTCAAGCAGTTAACACCTGGAAACAACTGTACAAAGTTTGTGAGATGCACAGCCTTAAAAAAAAGCCTTGGCTTTTTTTCTTGGGCTGTCTTAAGGAATGTGGATTTGGAGTAAGTGGTGATGAAGCACTCATCATGTCCCCTCAAATTAAGATGTTGCCTTCATAGTCTGTACTTGAAGATCTGAACGCTTTGAAAGCTCCTCTTATGGGGCAGAAAGTCTAAACCTCAGGCTTGCTACTTAGCAGCAGGTGTTTTATGGTGGGGGTGATTTGGAAGGAGAGCATCTCCCTTCCCTGAACCACTACAGTGAAGTCACTTGATCTGAGGCTAGGTGGGGAGGGGGCGGTCCTTTAATAGTGAAACATTCTGGGGTGGCGCCTGTGGCTCAGTGGGTAGGGCGCCTGCCTCATATACCGACAGTGGCGGGTTCAAACCCAGTCCCAGCCAAACTGCAACAGAAAAATAGCCGGGAGTTGAAGGTTGCATGGAAGCTCCACCCCTCTTCCTTCCCCCCTCTTCATCTGTGCCTTCATGTGATGTTGAATTGCATTCACACTTGAGACTGCGCTGCTAAGCACACACTTGTCATGGTGTCTAAAGTACAACAATCACTCATGACCAAGCCATTTTGAATGTTTAACTTCCAGTTTTGCAAGACCCATGAAATGAACTGAAACTAAGATATTGTTTGGGATTAGACCCTTCTCAGGAGCAGCCAACCCAAAGTTCCCTTTTGTGGCTGTCCCAGTAGTTTGAGGCCACAGCCAGGATCCTTTTTTTTTTAGGTGGAGTTTCACTCTGTAGCCCTCAGCAGAGTGCCATGACATCATAACTCACAGCAACCTCAAACTCTTGGACCTCTGCAGTTCTTTCTGCCTCAGCCTTCCAAGTAGCTGGGACTACAGGCACCCACCACAATGCCCAGCTATTTTTTACAGACAGTCTTCCTTCCTCTGGCTCAGGCTGATCTCAAACCTGTGAGATCAGGCAGTCCACCTGCCTCAGCCTCCCAGAGTGCTAGGATTACAGATGTGAGCCACCGCACCCAGCTAAAAGCATTAGCTTTTAAAAAGCCTATCATAAAATTTCTTACTCTGTAAATTTACCTTTTTCTTCCTCAATAAACTTTGTTTCATGCTTGCCTTAAAAAAAACTTTAAGGGGCTCGGCGCCTGTGGCTCAAGCAGCTAAGGTGACAGCCACATAGACCTGAGCTGGCAGGTTCAAAACCAGCCTGGGCCCACCAAACAATGATGGCTGCAACCAAAAAAAGAAAAATAGCCAGGCGTTGTGGCAGGCGCCTGTAGTCCCAGCTACTTGGGAGGCAGAGGCAGGAGAATTGCTTGAGCCCAGGAGTTGGAGGTTGCTGTGAGCTGTGATGCCACAGCACTCTACCCAGGGTGACAGATTGAGGCTCTGTCTCAAAAACAAGCTTTAACCGTGGCGCCCTTACTCAGTGGGCAGGGCACTGACCACATACACCTAGACTAGTGGTTTCAACCCAGCCTGGGCCAGCTAAACAATGACAACTACAAAAAAAAAAATACTCGGGTGTTAGGGCAGGTGCCTGTAGTCTCAGCTACATGGGAGGCTAAGGCAAGATAATCACTTAAGCCCAAAAGTTTGAGGTTGCTGTGAGCCTTGACACCTATGTACTTTAGGGCGACATAGTCACTGTCTCAAAAAAAAAATAAAAAGACTCAGCACACTAATCAGTTTTATCCAGAGAAGATAAGCAAGGGTGAAGTTTATTTTATAAAGAGATTTTTAAAATGTTTAAATATCTAGGGCTCAGGGGGTATTTTTGAGATAGAGTCTCACTTTCTCGCCCTCAGTAGAGTGCTGTGGCGTCATAGCTCACAGTAACCTCAAACATTGGGCTTAAGTGATTCTCTTGTCTAGGCCTCCCAAGTAGCTGTGACTATAGGCACCCACCATGCCCAGCTAATTTTTGTTGTACTTGTCACTATTGTTTAGCAAGTCCAGGCCTGGTTTGAACCCACCAGCCCCGGTGTATGTGGCTGGCACCCTAGTGCTGAGCTGTAGGCACTGAGCCAAGGCACCAGTTTTTAAAAGAACAAAGGGCATGGATATAACCCTAGTTACCAAATTAATGACAAAATGTTCAACCGAATTAGTTTTGTTTTTTTTTTTCAGCTCCTGGACTGAAATGATTCTCCTGCCTCAGCCTCCCAAGTAGCTTGGACTACAGGTGCCCGCCACAATACCTGGCTAAGCAGTTCAGTTGTTTTTTTTTTGCAGTTTTTGGCAGGGGTTGGGTTTGAACCCGACGCTTCCGGCATATGGGGCCGGTGCCCTACTCCTTTGAGCCACAGGTGCTTCCCAGCAGTTCAGTTTTAAAAGGTATTTAGCATGAAGTGGGTTTTTTTCTCTAAAAAGTATACCCTGGGGGCTCGGCGCCTGTGGCTCAACGGGCTAAGGCACCAGCCACGTACACCTGAGCTGGCGGGTTTGAATCCAGCCTGGGCCTGCCAAACAACAATGACGGCTGCAACCAAAAAATGGCTGGGCATTGTGGCGGGCGCCTGTGGTCCCATCTGCTTGGGAGGTGGAGGCAGGAGATTTGCTTGAGCCCAGGAATTGGAGGTTGCTGTGAGCTGTGATGCCACAGCACTCTATCCAGGGTGACAGCTTGAGGCTCTGTCTCAAAAAAAAAAAATAATAATAAAAATAAATAAATGTGCCCATCATCAAGACAATGTTCAAGTACTTTTTCATATGAAATTTTATATCACCTTTAAAATGTTAAAGTACTAAATATATGCAGTTTATTCTTAATGTATTACAATATGGAAGATAGAGAAGTTAAGCGATGAATGATCTGAAGTCTTTAGCCAAGGTCGTAAAGTAAAATTTTGATATTTAGAATTTGACTTAACTTCCAAGTCCCTGATAGGCTGCATTATTATATTTTCTCCCTAATAAACACAAGTAGAGATGCTGGGTATAAAAAAGTCTTTGTGGGGAAAAACAAATCCATGCTATCTGATCTTGATAATTGTTTTTAAATATTTTTATAGTATTGCCTGAAGTTACTAATTTTCCTCATATAATTGTTTTAAATTAACTATACCTTTCAGAAATGTTCCACAGTCTTTTTAATACTGTACTATTTAGTATACTAATGAGCCCTTTAATCATGCAATTTAAATTCTCTTCAACTCTGTTAATGGCCTTATAACCAATATTCATATTAATGAATTTCTTCCTATAATGATCTACTTATGGACCATTTAAACTTAAGGATATATAATATATTTTAAATACGCTATTAATGCAGAACTTCTAAGGTTCTGGTGGGATAAATTAATTATTCAACTGCAGTAGTTAGCCTTTAAACTGGTTTTCAAAGACTTTCTACATGATCATTTTTAGATGTCATTGCATATGTTTTTCTTGGAACCAGTAAAATGATATTTCATCTATGTAGTGGTAGAAGTAATTCTTTTCCTCAAAAAAATACATAAAGACAGCGAAATATCATAAAAAATGTATACCAATAGCTTCCTACAAGTCATAAATATAAAGAGAGCTAAATTAAAGCTGTGTATCTCAACTTAAAGTTCTGTTTTTTTTCTATGATGAGTCTATTACTTTAATCTTTATTGTTTTGTTGTTAAAGTCAGCTTACATTACCCTGTTGTTATCACCATATTAATTTATATTTTCCCTGACTTGTTTGATGCTAATCCATTTTGTTTAACATCTATCCAGACATAATATTGACCTGTAACTTGCTAGATTTTGTTGTGACAATACCTATCATCTTCCATCCCAACTTTGCAGAGATTGTACTTACAGTACAGGGGCACAGAGTAAATAGATTTTATTTCTGATCCAATGCCTTATGCTAATGTGATGTTGCAAAATGCATTTTTGTAAGTTTATGAAATTTACTATAGTGAATATTGTGAGTGCCTCTTTTTATAGAATTTGTTCAATAAGAGTTTTAAAATGATATTATCTGAATAATTATTTGTAGATTTACTTCAAAAAGAGTGAGCCACTGATTTTAAGAATATTTAAACATAAATGTTGAGGGTATTTGATGAATAGTGAGGCTGACTATTCTCTCTCCATTTTTCTATCACGCTCCTCTTATTGGGTCCCTTTTTTCTTCCTGTGACATTAATTTATCACATTCTAATTCTGATTGACTCAAAAAGTAATAAACCTGAACAATACCCCAATTAGGTGTTACTGCCTCTGAGCACAATTTGGAACAGCTATTCTACTACTCAATGGTGACCATTAGGTTCTCGAATCATTCACCTAATTTTTTTTTCCCTATCGGTAAGACTTCAGTACATTCTCAGCCCTCATAGTGAACAATCTTTAGTCATCTTTAATATGCTGAGAAAATGCTTGCATAGGACATTTGACTATGCCCTTTTATTTAATATTATTTTTTTTAGGTGTTGTACATGGCAGCACAAATATGTGTACATTGCATTTTTAAAGGTCCTTACCAGAAATATTTATATATGATAAGAAAAAAAAATGGAATGGCAACATAAAGTTATAAAATTCCAATTGAGAAAGCAGAAACCATCATATCCTTTTAGAATCATTCTACTCCCCTAATCCCACAGAATGAATGCCCATATTTATACTGTATTAATATAAAATAATTAACGTTTATGTAATACTTTCTAACAAACATTTCTCATATATTTTACATGTATTATTATTTAAACTACAAAAGATCATCGTTGAGTAAGGGACATATTCCTTTTTCTCCAATGACGAGTCCAAAGACCCAGCTGGGAAGCAGTTTTACATTAATTTCTTTAAGGGACTTAGCTTCTAAATGACACTATGAAGCATCTATCTTCTTCCTATCATGCTCCTGAATGTTAGAGAACATACAAAACAACAGATCTTTCCAGATTCCTACCTTTTCCTCTTTTCTGTTTTCCCTTTTTTTACTTTGAAAAATCCTTCTCTTCTCATCCACTGACTTAATTTGTTAGTATCATTCATTTTTATCTTATTATAGACTGGTAAGTGCAATACCCAGTAATATTTCACAAAAAAATAAATATTTCATCATCCTGAAACCCAGATAGATAATATTACAATGTCATTAAGTCATTTTTATAAAAATAATTATTTGCTTGCCAATTTCTTAGGTAACTGGGTAATACAAATAAATATAAAAAATACTGACTTTTCAAAAGGTTACAGTAAGGATATAAACAATAAAAAGAAACATAACACAAGAGTGGCATCTATGGTTCAGTGAGTAGGGCGCCAGCCCCATATACCGAGGGTGGCAGGTTCAAACCCAGCCCTGGCCATACTGCAACAAAAAAATAGCTGGGCGTTGTGGTGGGTACCTATAGTCCCAGCTACTCCGGAGGCCAAGACAAGAGAATCTCCTAAGCCCAAGAGCTGGAGCTTGCTGTGAGCTGTGATGCCACAGCACTCTACCAAGGGTGACAGTGTGAGACTCTGCCTCTAAAAAAAAACAAAGAAAAAAAATATAACACAAAAACTATGGAGTATAATGGAAGACTATAGTGCTACTGTAGAAATGCTAAAATGTGTTCAAGGAGTTAAGAGTGTAAGTCTACCGTTTTAAATAGAGTGGTCAGGCTTCAAGATAAAGATAATATTTGAGCAAGAACTTGAGAGAGATAAGTACTATAAATATGAACTAAGAGTTCTTAGGCAAAAATGAATAACTGGAACAAAAGGTCTAAGGGAAAGAATGTCAGGTATGTTGAAAGAACAACAAAATCTGCCGCAAAGTGGGCCGAGGGTATGTTGGTAGGAGATAAGGTATGAAATAGGACACATTTGAAGAACTGAGTTACTAATAACTACAGTGAGCATCAGATATAGACAGTGACTCTCCAAGGCAAACTACAACTCTGATCACCATCATTAGAATTTTATCTTTACAATGAAGAAAGAAGAGTCATTGCAGAGTTTTGAACAGATAGATTACATGATCTAACTCCTTTAGTTGAATACTTCCACACAATAGATGCTTATTTAATAGTTCTTGAATGAATGCCATAGTACTCTCTAACTGAGGGTAGAGTTATGCACAAAATTTGAATGCAGGAGACCTTTTGGGAGGCTACTAAACTTTTAATTCAGGTAGGAAAAAGTGGTTTGAATAATAGCTGCAGCAGTGAAGGTAGTGAAATATGGGCAATTTGAGGATATATTCTGAGAATAGAGCCTGAAGGATTTCCTGATAGATTGGATGAGACGTTAGAGGGAAAAGGAATCCTAAACATGTGCAAATTTAAACATGTGTCATTTTCTATGTCGGAGGGGGAACTTTTCCTATTAACAATGCTTAAAATATTCCCTTTTCTCCACATCCACGCCAACATCTCTGGTTTT
>CAUYRH010115991.1:0-36432 GCA_963574655.1 Perodicticus potto | reverse complement strand
TTGGACCAAAGAGGCGCACGCGGGGAGGAGAGAGCCCAGAATATTGAGGAGGACGCGGGGAGGAGGGAGGGCGTATGCTTGAGGAGGACGTGGGGTGGAGGGAGGGCTGAAGGAAGAGGAGGAAGAGGGGAGGAGAGAGAGCGGAAGGTAGAGGAGGAAGAGGGGAGGAGGGAGGGCGGAAGGTAGAGGAGGAAGAGGGGAGGAGGGAGGGCAGAAGGAAGAGGAGGAAGAGGGGAGGAGAGAGAGTAGAAGAAAGAGGAGGAAGATGGGAGGAGGGAGGGTGGAAGAAAGAGGGGGAAGAGGGGAGGAGGGAGGACAGAGGAAGGGAAGGCCTGAGGTGGGATCTCATCTATTGTGCACATTGTGAGGCTGTATAACACGCCCCCTGGGTGAGGAGCTCTTTTAAAACTGGAACTTTACCCTGGAAGTGAGAACAATGTAATCTAAAAATTTGTACCCTCATATTAATTTGAAATAAAAATAAATAAATGTTAATCTCCTAAATCAATCCACCTAAACTACTCAAAGTAAGCATCTTTGGAGCAGGACCTAAATTTACAGAACAGTAAGAATGGCAGACAGGTGGTGGAGGTCAGGCAGGCACTAAAGTGGCCTGACCAGCTGTGTCATGTTTGCCCTAGCCTGCCTAATTATATCTTATTCTCACTACATGTGCCTTTCCCCAGGGCCCCCAGGCAACTAGCAGGGGTCCTTCCTCCTCTGGAACTGAGGGAACTGAAATGGCAGTTCTCTTCCTGGGCAAGAGAATTGCGGCTCCGGAAGTGCCCCGTTGTTGGGGAGTGGGGAGCTCTGTTACAGATTTTTACTGTGTGATTACCACAAGACTTACAAGTAACATCTTATAACAGGTTATTTTAAACTGATTATGGCTTAATCTTGACTGCAAAGAAAAGTAAAAAAATAAACACTACATTTAAGACTACCCCCCATCTTCTGACTTATTGGTGTTTGAATTTGTATCTTTTTATATTACCAGTCTCTTCAACAATTGTTGTAGTTATTTTTTATTTTAATAGTTTTGTCTTTCACACTTCATATTTAAGGTGTTTTTCTTCTGCTAATTATTGTATTAGAGTTTTCTGAAGTTGTATTTTTCTAACAGTGAGTTTAATACCTTCAGATTTTTGTTGTTATTACCTATTAGCGTTCATTTCTTTCATATTGAAGAACTCCTGTTAGCATTTCTTGTAAGGTAGCTGTGGTGTTGATGAATTTCCTCAGCTTTTGATTGTCTGATAAAATCTAACTTTTTTCACATTTGAAGGATAATTTTGCTGGATATAGTATTTATTCTTGGTTGGTGAGGTTTTCTTGTTTGTTTTCCTTCAGGAATTTAAATATGGTATGCCAATTTTCTTGGCCTTCAGTTTCTCTGAAAGATCTGCTGAATGTTGTATGGAGCTACATTGAATGTGATATGTTTCTTTTCTCTTTTTGCTTTAAGTATTTGTCTTTGATTTTTACTAATTTGATTATAATATATCTCAGTGCTTTTGTCTTTGAGTTAAATTTGATTGGTGATTCTGAGCTGCCTATTCCTGGCTGGTGTCAACTTTCTCCAGATTTGAGAACTTTTCTGCTATTATTTTCTAAATATATTCTCTAGGATATATTCTACTTATATCTTTAGTTTTCTTGCTGGCATCTCATAATTTTCCCAGACCCTCTCTACTCTGTTTTATTCTTTTTTTCTTTTGCTCCTTTGACTGGATAATTTCACATATTTTGTCTTTAAGCCCACTAAGTCTTTCCTGTTTGAATAAGCCTGCTGTTGAAGCTTTCCGGAGACTTTTTCAGTTCAGTGACTATACTCTTTATTTTTAGACTTTCTATTTGGTTTTAAATTTTTTTTCTGGTTTCATCAAATTTCTCATTATGTTCCTCTATTATTTTAAAAACTTGATTAATTTTCCGTTATTTTATTGTGATTCTCTGAAGTTTTTTTTTAAAGACAGAATCTTACTTTATCATCCTGGGTAGAGTACCATGACATCATACCTCACAGCAGCCTCAAACTTTTGGGCTCAAGTGATATGGTCCTCTTGCCTCAGCCTCCTGAGTATCTGGAACTCCAGGTACCTGCCACAATACTCAGCTAGTTTTTCTATTTTTAGTAGACAAGGTCTTATTCTTGCTCAGGTTGGTCTCAAACTCCTGAGCTCAGATGATCCCCCTGCCTAGGATTATAGGTGTGAGCCACCATGTCTGGCCTCTCTAAACTTCTTTAAGAGGATTATTCTGAATTCTCTCTCTGACATTTAAGAAATTCAATTATATTTTGTCTATTGCTGAAGCTTTGTTAGTTTCTTGGGGCTGTCGTATTTCGCTGAGTTTTCACAATCTTTGTGTCTTTATGCTCCTGTTTGTGCATTTGATGAGGCAGCCACCTCCTTCATTTCTTTTGCAGGTGTTCTTGGTGGTGTTAGACCTGTTTAAAGTATCAAAACTTAAGTGCCAGCCTGTTGTCTCTTTCAGATCTGGGAAGAACTTATAGTGAGCACTCGAATAGAACACTGTGATAGAACTAACTCACTGCTATGCCATTGTTTCTGAGTCTGAGGAAGATGTAAAGTGAACACTAGAAGTTAAATGTTCTCCTGGAAGTATATTGCTACCCCTGAATGTTTCCAAGTCTAGGGAAAACTTAAGCAGGCACCAAAAGTTAATCTTGAACTTTTACTTGTATCTGGGCCAGGGGAAAGCTCCATGTGAGCACTTGGGAGTTGTGAAAGTTCCAGCCAAGGCTTTGGGCCTTCTCTCAGATTGTGTCCCCTGCAGTACTGTGGCACTGGCTAGTCCTTCACTGCGATGTTCCCACTGACTGAAGCACAGAGTAGCCCCTAGATGTGTATACCAGTCACTTACATCAGTGTCCTGCTCTTTGACCTTATTTCATCCTGGGTTTAGCCCTCCAGGCAACCCCAATGATTCCCATGTAATGGGACATAGTGGGCTTCCCACAAAGATTCCCAGACTGGGGAGGGAGATCAAAAGTCCCTCCTTGCTCTCTTGAGTGGTCAATCATGTGTTTGCATTTAGGCAGTGGAAGGAATCATTGCAAATCATTTACTTTATGACCCCTTGTCCTCTCATACTACCTTAAAATCTACTTTCCCTGTCATCGTGATGAATTTTCTATTGTTAACAGAAAATGTCATGCATTGTTGAAGTATTTAAGTGTAGTGAATCTTAATGACTCTCTTTAACAAATGGAAATAATTATGCACTGGCTCATAAGATACCTACGTGAAGATTTATTTAGTCAATAGAAAGGCTAGAATACCAATGGGAAAAAGTCTATAGGTTAAGGAGCCATAATATTGAACAGTTACTTTGTTTCTAAAGATCCTTGTATACCAGGCAACAAATCAAACCAATGTTCTATTATTAGATTTGATACCGGTAAACCTCAATTGGTTTTGAAAAATAAAGCTTCCACATATTCTATCTTATTGAAAAAGATATTTTAAAAGCCCTAACTTAGCCTCCTTGTTGTTTTACCTAGAATATTTCAGATTTTCTTAACATAAATTATAAAAGTTTGTAGTTATTCTGCTTGACATTTAACTAGATTGAATCAGGAATTTTTTGGCTATCAGAATAAAAGTGTGGAATTGCTAAACTGGAGAATATTTTCACTGAGTGTAACAGGTAAATCTTTTATATTTTTATCACTGCAATTAAAAAAATGTTAGAGCATGTGCTTTTTAAAATGATCACAGATTGTTGTAAAGTCTATTGTTTTAATATTGGCAATCTCTCCTTTCTGTCTAAAATTTCATATCTTAGTTTTAATACTGGCATTGTTTATGGACCTCCCCCTTTTTTATCTAGATGTGGCTTTTAGCATCATCCTCTACATTAACCTTTTCATATAACAGAAACCCAACTCAAAATAGCTTAAGCAATTTAAATAATAAGAACACTAATGATGACATTTATTAGTTATCTTAGCTGGAATGATATTTGGAGACTTATAATAAAAGGACTAACTATAGAGCCAGGTCCTCAGAGATTCATTCAATCATGAATGAGACTTTTCTTTTCCCATCAGTCTTTTACCTCTTTTTTATTCCATTTACGTATAGGTTTTCTCTACCTGGAAAGAAAGATGACAGAAGAACCTCCCACAGAAGAGAATGTCTTTCCCCCATCATCAATATAGAGTTTGGTTGGTTTCTTGCTTGGTTTCTTGCTTGGATTTTATTTTTAATCTTTAGACATGTCATTGCTAAGAGAAAAATGAGATAACATGACTGGTTACACATGAAGCTTAGAGAGTGAGGAAGAGATTTATACGGGATGATTGTGTGTTAGTTTCCCAAAGGACAGGAGGCTAGGCAGTCAAAAATACCTGAGTCTACACCCGAAGGCTCTGGTCCCTTTCTCTCACTGCTTACTGCAAATTTCCTAGAACTTCTCATACTTCTCTCTTTTCTCATTTCTTGTGTTTCTACTGGAAAATTAACCCGCGAGTAATCTTTTCAGGTTTCTGCCCTTAAAAAAACAGGACAAAGTCAACTATTTCATTATATTCCTAATTTCAACAAACTAAAGAAAACACCTAGTGTTCTTTTACTCCTCCCATGTAGATTATTACTCGTTGGAAAAATTAAACAGACAAACTCAAGGCTTATATTCAGAGTATTTCACAATGCCTACATGGGGGATTGGCACTAAATAGTCAGAATTGATTTATGTGAGGAAATTGTATCCTAGAGTCTCCTGCAGGATCAGCCAGGCCTTCATTTCCTAGCTGCTAGGTCATGGCATGGTCCTAGGTATTCTGGGTGATGGAGCAGATTAATAGTAACAACTATTTAGCAACCAGGACAGAGACTATTTTAATATTTTCGTAATGCTGCATAACTGCTGACTATTCGATCTGAGTTGCTATGTAGGTGTGTAGGATTAACAGTTACTTAATACAATTAATCCTATGTAACTGACGTTAAGAGTGTTAAGTGTTTGGAACATTTGTCAAAGATGATTTTTTTAGAAAATAGTTGTTCTGTGGCTTGCTTGTTTTGTTTTTCTTTTCTCACATGCACTCCAAATATCAAGGGTCACTGAATCCCTTGAAATTATATGCAAATTTTGAAGGGTAAATGGTATATCCTTTTCCTTTTCTAGAAAGGACAGCTTTTACTTTTACAAGGAACTTAAACAGGCCCATTTTACACACATACACTCTCTCTCAAACACATGTTAAGATGTTAAGAATCATTGCCATAAAATGTCTTATTTCTAATTTCTGTAAGTAAGGGATCAAGCTTATGTAAGAATGGTATAAATAATTAAAGTTACAATTTTAAAAGAAATGGGATCATACATAGCACATCCCTGTGGTATCCCAAAGAAAATGTCTCTCTCATGCCTAAAACACTATTTCTGTATTTGCTGTTGCAGCCATATTATCATATGAGAGGATTATTTTGTATTTCTTCAGTTTAGCACATTAGCAATTCTGGTTTACATGAACTCATAGTAAAATCTATAATTGTTCTTGTATGATTCCTCATGAATTTTTATACAAGGTGATAAGGTAGGAAACAGTGCTCATTATCAAAAATAATTAGGCAAAAGGCCTGTCTATTTCTTGTAGAAAATTAGCCACAAATGCCTGTTTTCAATTTGCAAGGAGAAAACTAGCCTAGACTTTAGAAGGAATATCTCATAAGCCAAAAGGTCAAAACCTGGATGGCATCAAATGCTGTCTCTTTGACAAATGATAAAGTCTAACTTTTGGTTTCAGCCAGGCCAGACCATAGAGTTACTAAAGATAAACAGTTGGCAAGGAACAAACCTATTATTAAGACTGATACTTAAACAGTTTTAGGGGACTTCCTTAAATAGTTCTATGGGTGCTTAATATATCCTGAAACTTTTTAGGAATAGCTACACAATATGAAATAATGTTGCTAGAGCCCAGGCTATACAAATTGAGACCAATGCCCTATTTTGAAAAGAATTAAAACTTCTCAGCTATTACATCTTGTTAGGAACATATAAGATTCTATTTTCCATAGTTTTTGCAATCTTGCTTGATTATTACATCTGATAACCAAGCTCAGGGTACCCCATATAAATTTATCATACCAACTTTATTTTTGAAGAATATGAAATTTTGTAGAGTTTTACATTACACTATTAAAATAACGAGTGTCTCCTTCTACTTTTCCCTTTTGAATGTCCTTTCTCCAGCCTAGCTTATTTTCTTTTTCTTATTGCTTGTTTTGCTTCGTACTTGCTAATTAGCATATCTTGTCAAATGTGTCAGTAATCCCATATATGGTGTCTAATACAATTCCCTATTATGAGATGATGGAGAAATTTCATTTTAAAGCTACTTGAGGTGAAACTCTAAGAGGTGCTGCTATTGTGCAATTGCAGGTCAGGCATTAGGTATATTCATAGCAGTACACAAAATAGACTTTATCTCTTCTCTTGGGGCATTTAATGAAAGAGACTGATATGAATTAATCAGGGGAACAAACTAGTCATATAATTGAGGGGTTTCAGGGTAGAGTTGAGGTGAGGGTCAAAAGGAGAGAAGGACAGCCCAAGGATTAATAAGAGGCTTTATTGAGAAGAGAGCGGAGTGAGGGGCTGGGCACAATGCCTCTTGCCTATAATCCTAGAACTCTGGGAGGCCGAGGCAGGTGGATTGCCTGAGTTTATGAGTTTGATACCAGTCTGAGCAAGAGCGAGACCCCATCTCTAAAACACAGCCGTGTTGTGGTGGGTACCTATAGTCCTGGCTACTCTGGAGGCTGAGGCAAGAGGATGTCTTAAGCCAAGAGTTTGAGGTTGCTATGAACTATGACGCCATGACACTCTATGAGGGCAACAAAGTGAAACTTTGTCTCAAAAATAAATAAATAAATACATAAGAAAATAAAGAGAAGAGAGTAGAGTGGAGTCTGACCAAGAGCTAGCTCACTTTCACACAGTTTTGAGAAGCTTTTATTACCCCTTCTCAGCGGGATTGGAATGTAAGAGGGGGTTGCTAGAGGGAGTCATCCTCTTCTGTAGAGGCACTGGTTTTTGCACTAACGGTGAATCTTAGTGATATTCCTTTGATTGGCTCCTAGCCAGGGTCAGGGTAGAAAGTTACTATTCTGTTGTTTTTAGGAACACTGGTCTTGTAGCATTCCTAGGGAATGGAGAATTGGCTGCTGTGAGCATGCAGTTGGGTTTCTGTCCTGTTTTCTATTGCTAGCTGTTCCCCCAAATGACTGTCCTCTCCTCAGGTTCATGAGTATTCCTTCCCCACAATAACTATAAATGGACATGACATCTATAAAAGAAACAGACCAGAGTGTTTTGAAAAGCGTAATACAAAGGGGAAACTCAGATAGAGAAAGGAGAGGTATTACAGCAAGCTTCTTTGGGAAGAAAGGATTTTAACTGTGATCTGAAGAATGAGAAGCTGTCAGCCAAGGTGGGAGGAAGAAAGTGTAAGTAGGAATATCATGCCCAAAGGTCAACTGAGGAACTGATACAAGGCCAGTCTGGCCAGAATGTGTGGGAGAGAGAATGCTGTGAAAGGAAGAACAAGAACAGGAGGGAAGCCTGGCTGCACTGGAGCTGGTGGCCAGGTGTGTGACTTCTGTCCCCTTCCATCAGAGTAGGATTGTTCTTCCTGGCTCCCTTGTGTTAGTGCGAGGCTGTGCTACTACATCTTGCCAGTGAGTTGTGGGCATAAGCGAGGTATGTGAATTTCTGGCCAATTCCTGAAAATAAGCTAGTAACGGATTAGATCACTGCTGTACTATAGTAGCCATCAGCGAAACAAGGAAGAAAAGTGGTGTTGGGCACTACAGGAAGGGAACCTGAGTATCTTAGTGCCACTTAGTTCCTGCTATAATAAGCTACTATAGCCTAGATAGCTTTAAAGAAAAGAGTTTATCTCCCAGTTCTGGAGGCTGGGATGCCCCAAATCAAGGTACTGCTATGTGCAGTGCCTGGTGAGGGCCCTCTCGCCCTGGTTTGCAGTTGGCTATCTTCTCATTGTGTCCTCACATGATGGAGAATAGAGAGCAGATGGAAACTCTGCCTTCTTCTTGTATTGGCTCTAATCTCACATATGAGGACGCCTCACTCAGGACTTCTTTACCTCCAAAGAAATAGGATCAACATATAGATGTTTTCAGGGTGCAGGAACATTGATTCCATAGCACAGAGGCTAAGATGAGAGACAAGTTTTCTTTTAGAGACTGAAATGGGAAGTAAAACCATTTTGTGTAATATTGTGGTAGGTTCTGCTATATGGAGAGGGTTTTAGAGTGGAGTGGGGATAATCCTCCCTTCTTTAGGAGAAGGAAGAAAGAGAAGTCAAGTAGTGCTTTTGACCCTGATCAATTTACTTTTCTCAGACTTTACTTGACCTATAGAAATAAAGAATCTGAGAGGACTTTTACTAGTCATTTCCCTGTGCACCAAGGAATTGTCTGGAAGGGCCCAAGGCCAGTGATATACACTGTTTGTCAGCTCTGCCTGCCTAGAACTTAAGAACTTGTGAACTGTCAAAAAGGCAGGAGGTCAGACGGCGCCTGTGGCTCAAAGGAGTAGGGCACTGACTCCATATGCCGGAGGTGGTGGGTTCAAACCCAGCCC
Source organism: Perodicticus potto (assembly GCA_963574655.1). Classification (NCBI taxonomy): domain Eukaryota; kingdom Metazoa; phylum Chordata; class Mammalia; order Primates; family Lorisidae; genus Perodicticus; species Perodicticus potto. Next base: position 27,792 of record CAUYRH010115991.1, on the reverse strand, counting down.
TGGCCAAAAGAAAAAGAAGGTGGGAGGTCCCATCTTTCAATACACGTTAGATTCTACCTGGTCTAGCACTGTGTCTGAAGCCTGGTAGGATGTGGTATTGATCTTCTGTTAATGTTTTTGGGGAAATTCTGTACTTTTACACTCCTCACTGATGCAAGACCAGGAATATTACATTGAGCTGTGGTCTTCAAACTACATAAGTGTACCTTGGGTTATGCAAAGACATTACAAAGAGTACCTACTCGGGGTAATTTTAAGAACATCATTTTTAAATCCTGAACGAATGTGCTTCCTTTCCTAAAACATATCTGCTGGAGAACCCAGATGGAGTTACAAATTCTCCTTTCCCAGCTCCCCCTTTCAAACTTGTCCCTCTCCTACTTTATTACAGAAAACACTCATCTCTTTTTCACCTCTAATTTCACTGTGGTGCATTTCCATATAGTCTAAAAATATTCCAATAGAAATCAGAGGGACAATTTGAAATGCTGTCTTTGTAGAAGTATTCAAAAGGTATGTAACTTTCATGATTGAGTAATTGCATTTTGTAAGCAAAAAGAGTGCTTGTCAATTCTTGGCTTTTAACAGAATTGAAGGTGAATCTTCAAGTATAAAGCTGATAGATGAGAATAATTTTTGATATTACATTACTGGGTTTTTTGGCATGTATCAAGATTTCAAGGAATTTAATGATGTTGCTATAACAGAACTCTTTCCATTTAATTTCCATATGCTTATTTATATGTAGTACTTTCTCTAAAACTAAAATATGGAAAAATGATTTATGCAAAACTTTGTCTCATTCTAGCAATGCTATATTAACCCACAAATAAGTCAGCAAATTGAGAAATTCAGGACCATTCATCTCATTTGCAGATACATTTCCAATAAAATTTTGGGTTTTATGATAAACAGTTATTGAAACTTGATAAGATGTATTGAATACTTATGTCCTAAACTATAATTATAATGATAACAACTCAGAAGAAAAATTTTAATACTTAAAGCATAATGATGACAGTGTATTTTTTTTTTTTTTTTAGTATAGCAAAATTCTATTCTTTTATGTTGCAGAAAAGTGTGGCAGGGCTATAAAATGCTTTTAAGGTTAAAATATATTACAAACTTGATACTAATTTTGAGAAATGGAATGGCAATATAAGAGGTAGTATTTAAGAGGTAACATTGTCAACATTGAGTTTTTAGCTGTTAAGGAAGATTTTGTTTATGTCTTTTAATGGATAATGACATATACTAAATTGCTATGATGCCTAGATTTTGTTAAATACATTTTTAGAAAATGGTTTAACAATTTTATTTTAATATATCAATTTACAATTGGATAAATGATCCCTTACAAATATTTAAACCCATAATAAAAGGAAAATTTGAAATTGACTTGAAAATATATTAAGAAATAGTTTATAAAAAATATTTTAGATACATATTAAAATCAAAAATTTGAAGATGACTGGCATTGAAGGCTTTTCCCAGATATGACCCTCTATTCTAAAAATTCTTCTAGATCATTATAAATGATAGCTATCATTTACCCAAGTTTAATTATTAGGTATATTTAAGGTCCATAGAAATTTAAGGGTTGGATTTGATAGCATGAAATGTTAGCAGGCAACAATAATCCATAGAGAGTTAAGGTCTTGAAGAGATATTAACCTGTGGTCTTTGAATTTCTTGGGGTTAAACTGTTGAAGAAAAGTACTTGAAAAAGCTAAATGTGAGTATGGGGGGGGTGGTTCCTGCAGAAAAATGTTGGGGACAAGGGTCTTCTGACTTTACTGATCAAAGTAAAGGTCTGCTATTTTGTCGACATGCTTACTGGAGATAATAAGGACTAGTAGAGTAGAAGATTCTCCATTTAAAAATAGGAAATGGAGAAGGCAATAGATGAGCTAATATAGGGGGTGAGATAAGGGAATGAGGTAGCAGGGAGAAGGGATGAGAGAGGGATGAGGGTGGTGTATGGCACTTCTCTTGGAAGTGGGACACAAGCATAAGAGGGACTTTATGTAACTAATGCAATCAGGGTAAATTAATTCTTTGTATCCTAAATGAATCCCAAACAGTTAAAAAAAATAAAAATAGGAAATGGAGAAGAATAGCTTAGGAGGGGATGGGATCTATTGGTTTAAGTTGAAAGTAAGGTAAGAGCAGAAGGGGGAGAAAACAAAGAATTAAAATCCCAACAAAGAGAAAAGTGAACAGGTAAAATTAATTGTAAGATGAAATATATTAAATTTGAAACAAAAGATAAAGAGTTAAAAACAAATAGGGCCAAAGGTTAGAAATAAAATTAGATCTGACAAAATGCTACATTAAAAGAGTAGAATTATGTAATAAAAATAAACATGTAAAGGAAATTAAATTCATAATTAAGAAATTTGGAACTAAAGAATGTATAAAACCGGCTCGGCACCTGTGGCTTAGCGGGCTAAGGCGCCAGCCACGTACACCTGAGCTGGTGGGTTCAAATCCAGCCTGGGCCCGCCAAACAACAATGATGGCTACAACCAAAAAATGGCCGGGCGTTGTGGCGGGCACCTGTAGTCCCAGCTACTTGGGAGGTGGAGGCAAGAGACTCGCTTGAGCCCAGGAATTGGAGGTTGCTGTGAGCTGTGATGTGTCACTCTATCCAGGGTGACAGCTTGAGGCTCTGTCTCAAAAAACAAACAAACAAACAAATAAATAAATAAATAAATAAATGTGTGTAGTTTCCTATAAAAAAAAAAGAATGTATAAAACCAAACTAAAATGTAAAAAATAAATAGCAAGAATTAGAAATAAAAGATTGATAGGACAAAATGGATGAATAGCAAGAGTTCAGAACATGGTACTTAGTAATGAGAGGGCAGAGAGCAATGCGGCCCCTTCTCTTACTTCCTTCCAATGAGCCCTGTTAGCTTCTTTTTTGAAATTTCAGAATATTATAGGGGTACACACGTTTTGGTTACATAATTTGCTTTTGTACATTTTAAGTCAGTTATACATGTGCTCCTCATCCAGAGTGTGTATATTATATGAATTAGGCATGAATTTACCCACCCATCCCTACTTAATTTCCATTGAGTTTTACTTCTGTGTATGTATGTAAGTGTTGATTGCCTAGTTCCTATTTATTGAGTAGATGTGGTGTTTGTTTTTCCATTCTTGTGATATTTCACTGAGAAGAATGTTCTCTAGTTCTACCCAGGTTGTTACAAAAGATACTAGACCACTATTTTTTTATGGCTGACTAGTACTCCATGGTTCCTATACCTCATTTTATTAATCCATCATGTATTGATGGGCACTGGGTTGGTTCCACATCTTTGCAGTTGTGAATTGTGCTGCTATAAACATTTGAGTGCAAATGTTTTTTGTTTTTTTGTTTTTAAATAAAATCTCTTTTTTTCCTTTGGTTAAATACGTAGCAGTGGGACTGCTAGATCCTCAAGAATGGAAAAAAAAAGTATTCAATGTACTCAATAGTACATGAAATCAATATATAATCCCCTACACATTCATACAAATGGTAAAACATAACTATAGTTCAGAAAGTAGAAGGGAAGAGGAGAGAGAGGGGAGGGGGGAGGAGGAAGGGTATTTGGGGAGACCTTACTGAATGTGCATGATGTGATGGTACATTTCAAAACTATTAAGAAAAGAGTATAATTGTGATGGATGTGTTAATCAGTACAATGTAAGCATTTCACATGGTATATCCAATCAGTATACTGAACTCCATCACTGTACACAGTTATGATTTAATAAAAACAAAAAATAAAATTAAATAAAAAGAAAGCAAAAAAAGTAAATGGAAGGTCTACTTTCAGTTCTTTGAGGTATCTCCATACTACTTTCCGTAGTGGTTGCTCTAGTTTGCAGTCCCACCGACAGTGGACAGAGTGTTCCTTTCTGTCTGCATTCACACCAGAACTTGTTGTGTTGTGGATATTTTGATTATAACTCCTCACTGGAGTTAGGTGATATCTTATTATGGTTTTGATTTGCATTTTTCGGATTATTACAGATTTTGAGCACTTTTCATGTGTTTTTTGGCCATTAGTCTATCTTCATTTAGAAAAGAAAAGTTTCTGTTCATGTCTTTTGCTCTCTTTTTAATGAGGATGTTTTACTTTTTTCCTATTGATTTGCATGTATAACATGCACATAATTTCTCCCACTTTGTAGGTGGTCCATTGTAGCTTTTACCAGCCATATTTTCTTAATACAAACAGTTGAGGAAAGGAAGGACGTACTTAAGCTTGGCTCCAAATGATCAGCTAGTCTGTATCTTACCACTGTTCTGGAAAGTCTAATAGATTGGGATATTCCTACCTAGGTAAGGCAGGAACTTTTTATCTAGGAAGCATTTGACAGGCCAATAGGGGAGAGACTGGGATGGTAGGACTTTGCATCACCTTTCAAGATGCACTTCTTTTCTGAGGCTGCCTTTGACCACAGTAGGGTTATCTCTAAGAGCCAACAGAGAAAGAGTATTGTAGAATAAAATAAATACGGGCCTTTATGCAGAACAGAGCCTTACTGCCCTGTTCCCTACCTTCAAATAGAAACTAATCTCTGCCCTCAGCTTTGGATACCCTTAGTAGAAGAAGGGCCCTCTTCTACCATATTTTGTACATTCAGTACAGCACTGCAGTGAATGAGAGTTTGAATCCTAGACTAGAACAAAGCCCAGAATGTCCTGAAAGTTCATATTACTGAACAAGGGAAAGGAAGTTCTCGAGGGAAGCGTGTAGAATAAGTGGGGAGAAATAAAGGGCAGTGGTTGAGTAGGACTGATGGCATATTTATGAGTCTCAACATTTTTTTTTCAATAGACCCAACTTGTCATCTAGTGGCACTGCTTCCCTCATTTTTCCAAACCTTATTCACTCTGGGGGTAGAAATTCTCTTCTGTCTTGGACCCTGCAGATGCTGCTATATCTAAAGCTACTGGGACCATTGCCTTGTCCTTCTGCACTCTCTTGTCTGAGAGGTTCACAGGTGATGAATACATTTTAGCTAAAGCATGGACATTCACATGACATAACTTGACAGCTTGGATCATTTGCTTCAAAAACTGACTCAAGGTATGTCAAGAAATTTGATGGCATGGCGTTTTAGTGAGTGTTTCTTAAATGCCATACCTGTCAGTAATTTGTCAAATTTCTTCTATTCTTTTTCTCTGAGGTACCTGTCTTGTAAGCATCATGCCACTTAGCATGTTTTTCTGGTAATTTTTTTCTCCCTGGAAAGATCATTTTGCATTAAGATGTATAGTTCTGGAAGTAGAGAAATGTCTGTCTAAACTAAACATTTATATGGAAGTTAAAATATGAATGTATGTATTTTTAGTAGCATGCCAGAGCTTTTCCTAAAAATATCAGGCAGAAATATCTGATGTGGATAAGAAAGCTGTTTCTTCTGCAACAACAATTAAGAAGAAGCATCCTATTCAGTTAGTACTACAATATCATTACCGTACTTCACAAAGAACTTTTTAAAAACCTTGGTATGATAAACATAAAGAACAAGTGTTAATGTCTATTTTAAAATTCTACTGTACAAATACCAAGGGAACCAGACCTCACAAAGCCTGTGAATACAAGTAAGGCCACATCAATGTCACTGTCCTAATTTTAGGCTTTAGTGTGGCTTACCTCTCCATCTGCATGGCTAAAGCACCTCCAGTCTCCCCCATTTTTCCCATCTCCCAATTCTTGTTAACATTTCCTCTCCTTATTTGTGAGAGCCCCGCATGTTTTTTGTATGCTGAATATAATCGTGCTCCTTGTGGATCCTCTAGTTGCTGCCCGGCCGGAGAAGCCATTCCTGTTAGGTCGGGCCACTCCCAAGTGGAACCTGATACCTCTGAGTACCAGTGATGCCTTTGTGGTCTCTGGCCCGGATGCATGTGAGATGGGAAAGGAGTTAGCCCTCTGTCCAACCCATGCTGTATTCTGTAACCTAGGTCACAAAGCAGAACTGTTTGTAGTTACAGGCTTTTTGCTTGTTTGTTTTTGGACATAGTTACTTCATAATTTGACTATAGTCCCTCTCTCCATTTGTGCTAAAAGCCAACTCATCATGCTAAGGGAGCAGTTAAAGAAGGTGGCAAACACCAACATCCCCCTACTCGCATGTATTAGTCAGCTGGCATTGCCAGACAAAATGCCACAGACCGGGTGGCTTAAACAAAAGAATTTTATTTTTGCACAGGTCTGGAGGTTGATAGTCTGAGGTCAGGGTGCCTGCGTGTTTGAGTTCTGATGAGGACTCTCCTGGTTATAGAGGGTGGCCTTCCCACTGTGTTTTCACATGAGGAGGGAGAGAGAGTCCTGTATCTCTTCCTCTTTTCACAAGGGTTCTTGCCCTATTGGATGATGACCCCACCATTATGACCCCATTTAACCTGAATTTCCTCCTGAAGGCTCTACCTCCAAGTATACGCTCTTCATCATATGAATTTTGGAAGGGGGCACAATTCAGTCTGTAGCACCTACTATTCACTTGTCTGTCTTATTTCCCTCCCCTTAACATCACATATTCCAAGTATAAAACTCCTTCTTAGCTGACCATTCAAAAAAAAATGTGGCCATGCAATCCAGGCAAATAGGAACATGACAGGTCCTAGGATCATAGACAAGTTCCAGGTTCCATTTGGGACATGGTTAGAACAACTATGTATTTAATAAGTATCATAGAATTTATAACTTCTCTGTAACATGACAAACTTAATTTCCTTTGTGGAATCCTTATATTTTCTTACCTGTGTCAGGAATCAAACTTCTAACCAACCCTGATAGATTTCTCTGTGGTTCATAGGTGAAGCCTATGTGATTTGAGTTATTCCCATTCCTGTAGCCTTGAATTATGGGAAAAACACAAATTTAGGCCCCAATCAGACCTAATTCTGAACACTGACTGAATTATTTACAATTTGTCAGACCATGGCAAGTTATCCAATCCCTCCAACAATAACTTTCATTCTTTGGCAAAAAGAGAATTAATGAAGACTGTCTCATACAACTTTTGAAAATTAGAAAGAAAGTAATGTGCATCCAGGATTATGACTGAAGCATAGATTAGAGATTTGATATATGATGCTTAGAAGATTATGGTGATAATGTTGATAATTATCATAATGAAGATATCAACTTAATTTAAGGGGTGCTATGAAGTTATCAGAATTACCTTTTAGTTCACTTTAAGAAACTACTGCATTTTTAGGAGGAGGAGTTTGTGAAAATTATACTAGTAAACTGAGTAGGCAGTGAGATGCTGAAATTTTAAAAAAGTTTGGAACTGGGGATATATTAAGACACAGTTAGAATAGAGTGATGTTGACAACATAGTGGAGTGGGAATCCTGGAACATTCTGTACATCACAAACACACCAATTTAATGACAATCCATGGAAAAATTTCCTTTGTGAGAAATTAGAAACTAAACAAAAGGCTCCTGCTCTCCAGAAGACCATGAAATCAGACTTTTCAGAGCCAGTAGGAAGATTTGGAGACACCTAATTTCTGGAGAACCTGCCCTGGTGCCGTGCCTTATGAATTAGAAAGAGTCTCCTATCTTCCAGCGTCAACCAGAGCAGGGAGAAGTTGGTTCACGAGTCCAGCTACTTGACTTTTCCAACAGGGCTTCCCAGAAGACTATATTCTATCTTGCTAGACTTGGAGTTCTGATGGGCCTGGCACAGCCTAGCTGCCTAGGGGAGAATGGAGGCAATTGGCTAGGATGATAGATTCTGTTGATCCTTTTCATTGCTCAGCACAGACGAGTGGATAAAAAAATCCCAGTTCTCCTAGTTCTCAGCTTCCTCCTAGGAAGAGAAAGAGTTGATTCATGTGCCTAGGCCCCAACTGTCTAGGACTGTTCCCCCAAACTAGTATCTATCCTATTACTCTTAGAATTTTGGTCTCATAGATGTAACACCAAAAGCACATGTAACAAAAATAAAAGTAAACAAATGGAACTATATTAAACCAAAAACTCTGCACAACAGAGGACAGAATCAACAGAGTGGAAAGGATACCTATAAAGGAGGGAAAATATCTGCAAAGCATGTATCTCACAAGGGGCTAGCATATAAGGAACTCTTATAAGTTATTAGTAAAAAAACTAATAACCTAATTTAAAAATGGTTTAAGGATGTAAAGAAACATTTCTCCAAAGAAGACATACAAATAGCCAACAGATCTATTAATAAATGCTCAGTTACTAATTATCAGGGAAATGTGAACCAACACCATAATGAAATACTACTTTGTACTAACTATATTAGGATGATTACTATCAAGAAAACAGAATAACATGTGCTGGTGAGGATATAGAGAGATCACAACCCTTGCCTACTGCTAGTGGGAATGCTTCTGAGAAAACAATATGGTACTTCTTCAAAACAATTAAAAATAGAACTAATACAAAATCCAGCAATCTCACTTTAGTGTATTTATTCAAAAGGGTTGAAAAAGGGTCTCAAAGCATGAACAATCTCCTTCCAATGTTCACTGAGCATGATTCACAATAGCCAAGTTGTAGGAACAATCTAAGTGTTTATTCATAGATGAATGGTTAAGAAAATATAGTATTTACATGCAATGGAATGTTATTCAGTCTTATAAAGGGGGGAAATCCTGCCATAGGCAACAACATGGATAAGCCTTAAAGTCATTATGCTAAGTGAAATAGGTGAGTCATGGAAAGACACACATTGTATGATTCCACTCACATGACATATCCAAAATAGTTAATTTTATACAATCAAGGAGTGAAATTGTGGTTACTAGAGGCTAGATACAGGGAGAACTGGAGAATTACTACTCAATGGACATAAAATTTTAGTTTAGAAAGGTAAGTAAACGCTAGGGCTCTGCTGTACAAGATTGCACCTATAATCAACAATATATTTTTTGAAAAGATACTGTGGTATTTTAATGTCCTTTCTTTTCTTTAAGACAATTGGAATTTCTAAATTTGGGGCATGTTTTTACATTTATAGAAATAATAGTTCATTTATCATTTTGAGGCATAGAGCAATTTATAAGGAAATTAAAGAGAAACTCTAGGACAACTTCCTCCCTGATACTTTGAGAACATAGGACGAGATTTTTCACCCTGTCTCTTTCAGTTCTAGTTATATTTTCAGAGGTGTGGAGACTTGTGTCTGGACCAATCCAATCTTTATTCTTGTTCTAGTCTGCCACGTTAATTCACCTTACAGATTACATATCATACCTTAGGGGAGAGGACAAGCTGCAGTGCTTAACAATGAGGGATACAGGACAGTTCAGTATTTTTCCCAGCCTTAGGAGACTTGAAAAGTATGGATAAGTGAAATGTGTACTTATGTCAGTTAATATAGCAAATGTCAGAGGAGAAAATTTAGGTGCATCAAGAAAGGACAGGATGGAGCTGGAACATATTCCTTTTAGTAAAGTATCTCAAGAATGGGGAAAAAAGTATCCAATACTACTATGAAACCAATATATAAACACTTACACATTCATAAAAATGATAAAACACAAAGACATTCCAGAAAGAAAGAGGGGAGAGGAGAACGGGGGGAGGGGAGGGGGAGCGTGAGTGGAGGGAGGGTATTTAGTGGGATCTCACTTAATGTACACAATGCAAGGGTACATTTCAAAACAACTAAGTATATTATAAATGTCTCACCACAAAAATAAGTAAGTGAGATGATGGTTATGTTAATCAATTTGATTTAGGCATTCCATATTTTATATCAAGTCATCCTGTTGTACTCCATAAACGTTACAGTTATGATTTAATAAAAATTAAGAAAAAAGGACAGAGAATGCTGTCATTTTATTGCTCTTATTTTTGAAATCTCCTTCCTCTTTTATTACTTTATTGTACATGATCATTGAAGAAGTATCAAAAATTTCAGAGAAGCAGAGCAGTTTCTTGGGAAAAATTATAGATGGTGATGGATGACGACAGAATTGTGTGACAGTAAAACACTAAGTGTTGAGCTCCTGGCTAGATTATAGAAAGAACAGATGAGTGGATAAAAGCACAACAATTTTCCCTTCACTCTGTCTCAGGAGAAAATGGTGCATATCAGCATATATGGAAGCAAATGAGATTAGTTAAAAGAAGGAAATTAAATAATGTACATTATGCCATGATTATGGTTATGAATAAAATGACTCACCTAATGAAAGCATGAAAGGGAAAAACTATTGTTCCATCTTAGATTTTCTTGATCATTTTCCTGAAGGTATTTATTTTGTTTGTTTTTGTTGTTGTTGTTGGTTTTTTTTTAGGAAGGCACCACACAATACAAAATGAGGCCAAGAATTGATGATATGATTAAATAATTCTGGACCCCCAAATTGAATATTTAAATTGAGTAATTAAATTAATTGAATAATTGAATTGAATGATTCTAGACCCCAAATATTGAATATTTAATTTAATTTTCTAGGTCAACTCTCTACATTGTTGTAGTGAATTCAGTTGATTATGAAGGCTCCCATCTTATCAAAAGATTGGTCAAAAACATCTCCATGTTAGAACTACCAGCAAGAATATACATTATGTAGAGAAATACTTTTTTTGGTAACAAGTCTAAGGACATATAATCTATGCACATAATTAATCATCATGAGACATACTATAGATTGCGTGTGTAAAACATAAATTTTATACACAAGTAATAATAGTTCATACCTTCCCCCACACATACACTTGCATCATATTTGCAGTAGCCTAGTAACTAAGGAATCGGCATTAAACATAGATTCTATCTTATGTTCCTAATTTCTTAATACAAAAATAAGAAGCTGAAGAGCTTCTTAGAATAAAGAAACTTATACTCAAAATCTGCTTTTCTAAACCCTTTTGAGTTAAGCAAAAAAGGAAACCAAAAAGACCCGGAATCACGATGTACTGTGTCTATTGAAGGTTTATTATTGAATGATTCAATTTTGTGTTTGGTTTTCTGATCTATATTAGGGTATGGGTTTTGCCTAAAGGGTAAGAATTACCTGCAGTTCCTGTTCTTTTTGCCATCAAGGCAGGGTAGGATGATGGATAAGAAGGTGTATAGAACAGCAGTCTCACCAAATGTCCCTGAAAACTCAAGCAAATAGATGGCATTACATTACATTTCATTACATGAGCCTGATGTGGCATGACATTTATATCAGGAGCAGAAATGCCAATATAATGGAAGAGTTTTGAAACAGCCCTTTGAGGGAAGGTGATGAGTTATCCATTGATTTAATCTAAGAGAAGAATGTGGAGAAGTAAAACAGGAGAGACTTGATTTCATATGCAACTTGTTCAGGAGACTGGGTCTTAATAGTTTTTAATGGTATAGTCCCCGGTTTTCATCTGTCTGAATGCTGGTTGCGACAATCAAACCTTGAAGATTTTTTTTTATTGGACAATAGAAATTTTCATAAGGGAAAAAGTAGAAAATAAGAATATTGCAAAGTAGAGGCTGCCTGTGCCTGTCGGTAATGTGATGTGAATTTTTTTCTAATTGAAAACAATGCAAGGAAAGAGAGCTTGATTATCAGAATTATGTGCTAATGTGAGATGGAGTTATATACAGTGGCATAAAACTCCAGCGCTACACACACACATTCTCTTCTTACCCATTATATGATATCGAGCAAGTTATTTAACCTGTGTTCACATTTTCCCCGTACATAAAATAGGCACAACAATAAAACTTACCTCGTAGCTTTATTTCAAATATGAAATCAGTCAATATTATTACATCATTTAAAGCATTCTCTGACATACAGTAAGCCCACCAAAAATGTTAGTTTCATGAATACACATTACAAAAACGAAAACATATTTACTATTTTTTATCTGATTATGAAAGCGACATATATTTCTAAATCAAGATTTTTTTATAAAGAAAGCTAGCAAGATGAGAAAATATTGGAGTCAATTTTCCCAGAGATAGCTATAGTGAACATTTAGGCTTTATAGTCCAGGTATTTTTTAATGTTTTCTAGTCTTAAATGCAGATCTTTAATCTATCTTGAATTAATCAACAGAGTGAACAGACCTACAGAATGGGTGAAAATTTTTATAAGTTATACATTCAACAGGGGATCAATCTCCAAAATTTATAAGGAATTCACACAATCAATAACAGCAACAACAAAGTAATTCCATTAAAAAATAGGCACAGGACATGGACAGACATTTTTTCAAAAGTCAGCATACAAAGGACCAACAGGCATATAAAAAAAAGTTTAGCATCTCTAATCATTAGAGAAATGCCAGTTAAAACCACAATGCCATATTTACTATTTCACATCAGTCAGAATGACTATTATTAAAATGACAAAAAAACAACAACAACATACATTGGTGGGAATGCAGAGAAAAGGGAACTCTCATACACTGTTGGAAGGAATGTAAATTAGTACAACCATTATGGACAATGTGGAGATTTTTCAAAGAACGGAAAATAGAACTACCATTTGATCCAACAATCCCATTACTGAATATCTACCCAAAGGAAAAGAAATCATTATACCACAAGGATATCTGCAGTCATGTTATTGCAGTACTATTCACAATAGCAAAGATATGGAATCAGTATATGTCACTGGATGATTAGATAAAGAAAATGTAGTATATATACACAATGAAATGCCATTCCGCCATAAAAAAGCAATCATGTCTTTCATGACATGAAATCACGTCTTTTGGAGCAACATGGATGGAACTGGAAGCCTTTATCTTAAAGTGAAACAAATCAGATACAGAAAGACAGGCACTACATAGGTTCACTTACAGGTGGGAGCTAAGTAATGCATTCACATGGATGTAGCATATGGTGAATGATAGACGGTAGAGACTCAGAAGGGTTGGGGGTGGATGATGAGAAATTAATTGATGGTTAAAACATACATTATTCCTATTTTAGATACTGTAATCGCTTTGACTTTACCACTGTTTAATCTATGCATGCAACAACATTACCCCATAAATGTATACAAATTAAAAAGGTCTATATAAATTAAAAAATTTGCTTTTTGGGATGATTTTTTTGAAAACTTTAAAATGGTTTGATAAAAATAGTATGGGCATATCTATTGAAGCGTGAAGTGTGAGCAAAAGAGGACGTCTATTACGGCAGTCAAGATTTTTCTTAATCTCTCATGGAGGATAGTGGTTAGAGATGTCTATGGATTTTTTTCTCCACGTTATCTCTGTTTATTTGGGGTCATTTTGTCTTCTTTACATGTTTATCTTGGGCTATTTCAAAGGAAGTTTTGTTCAGATGCCTGATGAGCCGTGATTATCATTTTACTCAGGTTAAAGGAATGAAAGCTGACTTGGACTTTGCCATGGAGTGATGAGGTAACAGTTTTGCTGGGAGATCAGACTCTGACAGATTATGGAGGTCTTTTGTCTGTGGCAACTTTACCTACCTACCTACCTACCTATTTATTTATTATAATATGATCTTTCTTTTTAGTAAAAAATCCTCAAATATTTCCCTGCAGCACAGAGGCCTATTACTGAATATCCTCTTTCCTGTAGGGTTGGGTAGTGGCTACTTCCACATAGAGACTCACAAGCCCATAGTCAGTGCTGTATGTTACTCCTGTACCTTTCCTGGCTTCACTGTACATGATATTCTGAAATTCTAAGCCTTTCTTGCTGTGCAAGGCAATCTCTTTCTCTCCCCCATGTCCACTGTCCAGTCTGTCTCTCCCTCATCCCGCAGTCAGATTTGTAATTCAATCTATTTCATGAGTTATCACTCCTTCATCTGCTTGGTCTTCTATAAACCTGTTGAAATCTTTTGGTTTTTGATCACTCTATTCCTGTTCCCTACTACCATTATGGCTTTGTACTTTTTCCCCTTTTAGTGACATCTGATATGGGAGTGGTTTTTCCAGATTTGTTGTGGAAATAGAAACCATAGTGGAGGTAATGGAAAGCTTATTTGGTCAGTCTAAGAGCTCCGATGAGATGATGATCAGAGATGCTGCCACTAGAATTCAAGAAACTGGAGAGTAAAAAGATCACAGGCAACTACCACTAGTGTTCTTAGGTGCCTACAGCACAGAAGTAGATAGTTCTCAGCAAAACCATCAGTGCTTTTTGGGTTTTGTCAATTATGTAATATCATGTATTCACTATTAGAGTATCATACAGAATGGAGAAATCATGTTTTTATTGGGGAAAAAATAGTATATATATAGAGGGTGCCCCAAAATATAGATTTATTTTAAGAGATGTTATCTATGTATTACTTTGCAAAGTTGAATTGAAGGTACTGTTACCCAGACAGGGTACCTGCATCCATTTTACCTGCAATTTGTATTTTGGGGGAATGATTGATTTTATATCCAACAAGATCTCTTAAAACATGTATACATTTTGGGGTCACCATCTGTATATGACAATGCCAAAACAGATGAAACTTCTAATTTCATTGATGTTTCTGAAGAAATTAGAAATAATTTACTGGTATGAATTATATTTTTCTTATGTATATATATTTTAACACACACATACATACATATTTAATATATAGGTTTGAGTTAATGCAACTATTCAGAGTTCTAGAATGATGAATAACTATGAGATTTTGCATTGTAAAAATGAACAAGGAGAATTTCAATTTTATGGCATTATCATTCAGCATCTGTATTCTGGTTGATGATATTGTCTTTTTTTTTTCTAAAATATTATAGGGGAACAAGAGCCTGGAAATATAAACAGTCCTTTCGTTGTATTTTAACAGTCGCCTTGTTATGAAGGTATTCTAACTTTTACAATCTTTCTTTTAGCAGCTCTCACTTAGCGTCATTTCATAAAAGAGTTTCATGTAGAAATACTTTTTAGCAGCTCCTACGTTTACTTCAAGTTCTCTTCCCCAAGAGACATGTTACAATAGGAATTACATTTTCTGGAGATATTACTTTCATTAATATCTTTATAAATTTGAACAGACAATTTTATGATAACAGTGCTAAGACCCAAAACAGAGTACTATTTTATAAAATATGAATAATCCTTCTGAGGATGCTACTATTTAGCTTCGAAGATGTTATTTCTTTCACTGTTCATTATTTTAGTTTGAAAGATTGCTTGTAGAATAACAACAATCTTACCGCAATATAAAGCCAGCAGATCAAATGCATGAAAAAAAAATTGTACATACCCAGGAACTTCCAGAAAGTTTAGCATGCCATTCTTTTTATTCATTTTAATCATATTCCACATTTTAGGTTTTACTGATTCCAAGAGACAAGATTAGGAGTAATCAACATAGCTCAACATGATCAAAACTTTAGTTATATACTCAGAAGGCTTAAAAATCTCACCATTTAAAAAAATGTTTAAAAATCAAGTTTTTATACCTTGCTGTTCCATAGATTTAGTTAAACTGAGGTTCAACCAGGGTATTTTCTCGTCATTTTTTTTTTTTTTTACAATTTAAGCATAGAGAATCTAAAACACAATAAACCACAAAGCAGTAGATTTGGAGAATTTATCTCTTTTCACAAGAATAATCATACTTACAGAAACATATTATACATAATATTCAGGGACTATCAGCTCTTCTTCCTACTAACATGATTACAGTCAGTTGCAACGCTGTGTTCCTGACTGTGAGTCAGAAATACGTAACTTCTGTCTGAATGTGGCATTTATTTTCTTCAAATGAAAAACAGTTTCAGTCATAACTACCTATATCCAAATCTCATTTCAATAGATTGTATGTTGACAAAACACTGAAGGTAGGAATCTAGTATCCTATTTACATTAATTGGTTATTTGACTCAATATTTATAGAGTGCTTAAATACTATGCAAGTCAAATAATATATATTCTCTGCCCTCAAAGATCTCATAGCTAGATGTTTCTAGCTAATGAGAGGGCAGCATCAAAATCACACAGAGGAGTGTGATTTCTGAAGTGTAAGGTAGAGATAGTACCACGGGGGTGGGTACCCTTTTGGGGATACTGAGGAGGAATGGAGGAGGGAATGAGGAAAGGCTCACAGAGGAGGTGTGGCTTAAGCTAAGTATTAAAGTACAAGGAAAATGAATCCAGATATCACTCTTATTAAATTTTGTCATGGCTAAAATTCACCAGCATAATTTAGGCCTCTAGGACATGTGTGCTTTTAAATGTCTCATTGAAGATGACCAGTAGGGTTTTATGTGAATATAAGCATATCCTAACATTTGTATTTACTTTCCCAATTTTAAACCTCCTGGTATCTTTGGGCTGGTGACTGGTCTTTATTTCCATTTTGCATAGTATCTTTACCGATAATCTTGGATTGATGTAGCTTTTACTTTCATCATCTGACTGTCTCTTAGCTTCCAATTTCTTTATCAAGCACAAGCTGGCATTCAATTACTTACCTAAATCATAGAAGAACTCAAGACTTTTATTTGCCTTAGTATTTGATTTAAATACTAATTCTAAAACAATTGTTCAGATGTGTGATAAAATTCTTTTAAGTTGCTGTTGATAGATATTGGAATAGGTTTCCTAGTAGTATAATAAAGACGCAATCCAAAGAAATCTTTAGGTTAGACAAACACTGATATCAAATAAATAAGTATATTTTTTCCCAGAGGTAGTTGTAATATGAAGTTAGAGCTTGTGTGTGTGAGTGTGTGCGTGCGCACGTGTACGTGCTGGCTTTTACATACATACAAATGCTGATCATCAAAGGTCGCTATCATCAAAAAGTCACAGATTATAAAAGCCAAGAAAGACACTTGATTTGAAAGATATGAAACTCTAGAATCACAAAGGTAAGGTAGGTTGCTATAGATTGGAAGCAGAGCCTAGAATTTGGGCCTCTTAACTTCTCTTTGGAAACACATTATTGTTTGTGTACAAATCATGGCACTAGAAACTGACCATCAGAGCCCATTATAGTCCTGCACCCTTGACATGCATGTTATAGACACTGTGCTGCCTTCCACTGACATTTGCAGAGAAATCCACTCAGCATGCAAACACTGATTGCCCGGCCTGGCCATTCTTTTCTGACAGATTGTCCTGCCGCTCCTGCTTCTCTTCTTCCTTTGTCATTCATATGGTGACAGACACCTGAGCAAAGTCTCTGTAAAAACGTGTTTGGGGGTTGGTACTTCTGATCCTCAGTACAGTCTACACGCTTCAGCAGGAAAAGACATTTAACATAGGCCAGTGGAATTTTATATTTTGAACTGAGATGGAAAATGCCACAATGGGTTCATTCAAGGGAGATGCAATATCTTACTTACAATGAAGAAATCAGACAATTTTCGGGAGTTGAAGTGGGAGTATGATTCATACATAAATTGGTATTTTCTTTTATGAGTTTTCTGATGTGGCAGTTACCCAAGTTTTATGATGAGATAAGATCAAAGGCAGTGAGAAGTTACTGAAAGTGTTTCTCAGCTTCCTACAATTTCATTAGGAAACTGCATAGCAAGGGCATAGAAGGTCATGCAACTTCCCTACTGTATTAGTATTTATATCAGACCATGTATCTTGTGGCTCACTGTGATTATATAATATCATATTGTATAGGTACCCCAAAACTTGCCCCTAAAGTCACCATACAAAGGGAAAATGGGAAATTGTAACTGAACATACTTTTATTTATAAATTATTCATTACGAAAATTTCCCTTGCCTGTCTTCCCTTCCCTTGCTCCTTCTCCTTTCTTCCTTGAGTTCTCAGGTAAGCCTTGTCTTCTTTCCTTTTATCTCTTCTTATAAGTGATTTTGCTTCTCTGTTACCACCCTCTTTCCATGGTTCCTTTACTCTGTGGTATAAGAGAAACAGTGTATACATTAGAAGTTAAGTAGGTAGGTTCTGTGGTCAGACTGCCTGGATTAAATCCTATCTCTGCCACTTACTAACTGGGTGACCTTGGGCTATCACCGAATGTCAAGCTCCCGTTTTCCTATGTCTTATTGAACAAGTTTCTATCAGTTAGAGATATTATGGGGATGAGGTGAGATAATATATAAAAGTGCTTCAAACAAGGCACATATCTAGCTATTTTTATAATACATAGTTATAACTTTTTATGTATATAAAATTTACATTAATGCTCATTCCAATATATACATTTTCTATGGAGGGCTTGGTCTTTCCAAGTATAACTTTTCTTCGGAAGTTTAATTAAATTTAATGGGTATTTTCAATCTACAGGGTATTCCAAAAGTCACTATACATACAAAAAATGGGAAATTGTAACTAAATGTACCTTTCTTTACAAAATGTTCATCATGAAATTTTACAAAGAGGTGGCCAACGCATAGAGAATATTTTGTAAATATTCTAGAAATTTTCATAATGAATAATTTATAAATAAAAGTATGTTCAGTTACAATTTCCCACTTTCCCTATGTATGGTGACTTTAGGGGCAAGTTTTGGGGTACCAATACAATATGATATTATATAATCACAGTGAGCCACAAGATACATGGTCTGGTCCCCGGAGTCTAGGAGCTACCAGTGGCAACCTTTTCAGAAAGCTGAGGCCTCTGCGATTTGGAAAATATGGCAGTGGTTATTGATGCTGTTGATCTTTGTGATGGCCTAAATGATTGAACAATTTTTTTCTTCTCTTTTGTATTTGGTAGTGACCTCACATATATAATCATCTTTCATATTTGTTGAGTTGCTTCTTGATGCCTTCTTGATGCTTCATTGTAGACATTTTTTCATCAGAGGTAAACCTTGGGATTTTCTATGCAATATATGAGGTATTCATTTTGCTTTCTTCTCCTCCATTTTTTTTCTGTTTATTTCCTACAGGTAGAAATATCCAGGCAAGAGAAGAATATTTGATATAGTGTAAAATAAGCTTATTCAAGAGAGAATCCTTAAAATGAGAAGTCTTATGGGGTCTTGATGTGTGCCTTTAATTTTTATTTCACTTATTTTCAAATGTTATCATCAGGATTGGATACCATGTTAGTTTCTAACGCTGCCTTGGCAGACTTCAAAAGGGTTCCTAGTTACTTTAAAGAACTAGCTATGGTCTCTTCTGTCTATGGCTTGTTCCCTGAGGGTGACTAAGACATAACAAGGAATAAGATTTTTTTTTCTTCAAGAGAAATGGAGGCTCTGGACAATAGTGCCACGGAATGCCATGTAGAGAGCTATGTTTATATAGACAAAATTCTTTTAAAAAATCATCCAAATCACAACTACATGTATTGATCAAAATTTTCCACTTTCCCAACTAGCCGGATGCAAATACCATCTACATATCTAATAACCCTGCATCTTCATTTATGGAATGATTACTTCTCAAAGTAAAAATTCAGAGCAGTTTATGATTTAATGATTGATATTTTTATAAGATCCAGAAGTAGTGGTTGAATTATAAAATTAAAGTAATTAATAAGAATCAGTGAGCCTTTCATGAGCTTTTATTTTAATCAGCAGAAATAATTATTCTACTTACAGTGAAAGGGTTTTTTTCCCTCAACACAGTTATCAAAGAATTGGAAGTTCACTTAATTGCAAGTAAGAATCTTAAAGAAGAAAATAACTAATTGTTTAAAATGTTACCTAATAAGTTTTGCAGTAAATGGAACAAGAGTGAACATTTAAGGTATTGAGAATTAATGTCTATTGTTAACTGTCTGATATAATACTTAGGGACTGACCCAGGCAATGAAAAGAAATGGTTAATTATATTACAATGTAACATTAGTTTTGAGTGCACAGACTATTATTAACTCTATGTATAGTCTATAATTGGTCACTTTGTTTTTAAAATATTACCTCATATCAAAAATGCCAATTTCAATGGTTAAGAGCATAGCAAGAATTTCCACCATGTCTGCATCTCGGAGGAATAGTTGGATATAACTAAAATGGAAACTGATTCATTATTTGGTCAACAGTATAGTAAGATAGATGACGTGGACTGTAAACATACTTAACTTTAATTAGGACAATGTCATTCTGTGTCCAAAGGTGGGATTTCTGCCCAACCAGGAGGCTCATCAGCATTTACCTATTGTTCATAAAGGAAATTGGTGAGAGAGAGGAGTCGGATAATCACAACATCCCTCTGCATTAGGGGAAAGCAAGCCATAGCTTACACCCTGCTGGCAACGTGTCAACATTCTTCTCTTTCTGTGCAACATGTTTGTCCCCAAAATAATGCACTGCTTTTGTGTGTGTGTGTGTGTGTTGGACTGTCTTTATATTAGAAAGACTCAAAATTTTGCTTAGATCCTAATAAAATATGAAAGTTGTGGCTGCTGGAGGCTACAAATAGATAAATGAGTCATTTTCTGGTACTTGTGAAATTTAAAGAACTTAACCTCAAGAAATAAAGAAAATTGGGCAAATGGAAAGGAGAAGGGTTTCCAGTTTGATACATAGAATGGATGCAGCCTTTAAAGTATATTTCCAAACAAATGAGAAAAACAGAACACTTACAATGTAATCAGAATCTATTTTAACAACAAATCCTATGTTCAGGAATGTTCAATGGGGAAACCTGGGCCGCCATTGTGCTATAACTGGCTCTGTTTGTTTATTACCATTCGAGAGAATGAAAGGAACCTTAAGACAATAGCAGAATTTCCTCATGGTGGCTTTTATAACTTTACCCCTCAGGAAAGGACATCTATGGGTTTTTAGTAAGGCTAGAAAACATCTTAGAAACCGGAAATTATAAATGACTATTTCAGTGTAGATTAAAGATATGGGATTACGTGGTCTCAAAGCCTCAGACATGTTTGGACACTAAGAACTATGTTGAATGTGCTTTTATTTTTAGTGAATATGATCTGTAGGGCAAAAAATGGAGCTATCTAATTTTTCCCAAATCTTTAAAATGGCGGTGGCATAAAGTAGTATTTACATTTAATTTTGAAGATATAATATTTCATTTTGGATATAAATTTTTATCTTATATCAATTTGGTAACATGCATCAGAGCTACAAAAGTATTTGTCTTAATCTTTTAGTGTTGCTGAAGAAATAATTTAAAAAATAAAAAGTGTGAGAATAAAAAGCTGGCTCTGTGTGTCAGAGCTAGCTTATTTCTTTAGCTGAACAATATTGCATATTAATCAGTAAAGAGTACTCTGCTTTCGGATGTGCTACCTGTATCATTTTAACACTCAATTTATTATTTTTGGAATTATTTGTTAGATATCTGTCTTATCTGCTTCATTAGAAACCTTTGCAAAGGCACAGACAACTCCCCTTGTTTACTTTGAATTTTTAGACCTTAGCACAATGATTGGCATATAAATATTAATACAAGCAAATGAATGAGGAAAGCAGTGAATCAACAAATGGGCCTAAACTAGAAAAAGTATGTTATAAGTATCATTGAGATTTAGTTATAATTAATGAAATAATCCCTCATTTGAAACTTAAGAAAATTTATGAGCCTTAAAATTTTTGTAAAGATCTAGTTCCTATAATATGCTTATTCTTTTTCTCCATTGAAATGCTGTGAGAATGGCTTGAAAAAATGTTCAAATGAGTTTTGTATTTCTATACTTTATTTATCGATTAAAGGTGAATTTATAAGTACTAAACATTATAACATGTTATATTGCATGTAATATTCCCTGATTCTCTGAACTTAAATATTTTATAATGGTTTAGTCTCTCCTTGTCCCTACCTACCAGATAGTGTTAGCCATATACTACATACATTCTTGCCTTGGTTTTGTGCCATGATGGAAAAGCATCTATAGCCTATGTAAATTAATTTAGTATGCAGTTAATTGAAGTGTACATGATTCTTCTGGTCTCTAAAAACGTATCACATGGATTTCCATCCTTGCAATCAAAGATGATGATAATGCTTATTATTTGATAACATGTTCAGAAATAGCATGAATTTTAGATTTTATCTTTAGCTTGTATTTTTCCTCTCCCAAAACAAGAGCATGAGTGAAATTTTATAACCATTTATAAACAAAGCACAGTTTAAACCAAGTAAACCAATAGACACTGAAGTGTTCAAGTTGGGGGTTATTTACTGGATTTAATTCATTCCCACAGAGGTAAGCAACCCAGGCCTGTGAGGACACAAGGGTAACTAGGCAACAAAGTGCCTCAGTCAGGCCATTGAAGAGATTGTGTTTACTTTTTCGTAGGAGGACAACACTGATTTTAGTGTTGGAGCATTGAGGAGACTGAGGACTTGTTAATTTTTCCCCCCAGTTCTGGGAATTTTATGAAATTCTTATTGTCCTTTTAATAATATTTTGGCAGTGAGCTATGTGTCTTCTTGGATCTACTTGTGGGAATTCACAGAGAAAGTTAAATACCTTGTTAGGTTAATGACCTGCGTAAAGGCCACACCTTTTTACTGTCATCAGCCGTACTGTTTGAGTTACTGTGATGCACTTTGCTGATGAGCTCACATCTTTTGTCCTGATATGGGAATTACCGTGTGTCAGGGGACTGGATGTTTCTGAAAGTAAACCAAACTCCTCTTTATAATACCTTGAAGGCCTGAATTGGTGTGTGCTTACACTGTTAGGTGCCATGCATTTGTATGAGGATAGCTGCCTGAGCTTTAGGATGTTGACACCTGCATGCAGTTATAACACATTATTTGAGGTAGCTTAAGCTATGTTTATCTCATAAGCTTGTTGTTGAATTTTCATAGTTGTTTTAAAATATTTTCTCAGAACATTGCCAATAAAATCCATCAGGTTCCCATGAATAAATTTATTTGTGGCATATCAACCAAAAATGAATATAGTACTTCCAAGTAATGATAAGCAATGATAACTGTAATATTACCAGCCAAACTTTATTTTGAAATCTATCAATCAGTGGGTTTGATGGCTGTTAAACTCTCTATTTTCTGCCTATTAAATGCTCTATGCCTAAGCAAACCGTGATGAGCATAATTGCTTGTTGGTTGTATAACTTTTAAAATCACAGTCTGAATCAGCTGGGGATGTTACAGTGGGGGTGGTAGAAAAGCAGTGGTTGGGAAGTTGAGATTTTCTTGTGCCAAGACTGGAGCTTGACATTGAGTTCTTGGGAGGGGCCCGCATTGTGTCTCTGATTCCTTAGGCAATGTAATTGTTGAAAGCAAGTGAGTGAGGCCTTCTGGTCGCCTCCCCAAAACTAACTTGGTCATTGAATATAATGATTAGACCCTCCCTGTATGGGGGGCAGAGGTGGTGACCCTGACCTCTGACATTAAAGAAGGACCCACAAAAATATTTTCATGAATTTAATATCCAATTTATAATATAGACTATCATATTGTTTCTTTAGGTTATATTATTATTTTGGATTTTTGAATAAGAATCAGCATAACCTGATGGAAGGAAAGGGTGTCTAGAATCATGCAGAGTTTGGTTCTTGGTTTTCACAGTGACTTGCAATGTTAACACAGGCAAGTTATTTGACTTCTCTGAGCCTTTCCTCTCTTCATCTGTAAAATAGAGATAACAATGCCTCCCTCAGGGGGTTAAACAAAGAATTCAGTATAGTAATGAATATAAAATACCTAGCAGAGGGCCTGCCACAGTTTGCTACTGCCAAGATTGATATTTAATCAGCGTATACAAGTATGTATCATATGACCTTCCAGACTACCTTCCTGGAGCCATGGGGAACTCTCTCATATGCAGAAGAATGGTTATACAAAACTGAGGGCTTCTGGAGTATGTCTCCAGTCCATTCTGATTATTTGGTGATCCTGAGATACAAGGTTTGAATATTTTAAATATCACCCATAATCATTCCCATCTTGCAGAGAGAAAGAGAGCATTATGGCTACCTAACACATGTGAAATGCCTAGTGTAATGAATAACACATAATAATGATAGGTATTATCATAAATTTTGTTACTTCCTACAGTAGGCTACGTAATAATTTCAAAAATTTGTCCAGTACTAATTCCTAGAACCTGTAAATATGTAATCATATGTGGCAAAAGGGACTTTGCAGATGTGATTAATTCAAGGCTCTTGAGATGGGGAGATTTTCCTTGATTATCCAGGCAGGCCCTAAATGTAATGAACAGGGCATTATAACAGAGAGGCAAGAAGGTCAAAGGCAAAAGGTGCTTTGAAAATAGAAACTGGTGTGATGCCACAAGCCACGGAATGCAACCCGGGGAGACACCAGCAGCTGGAGGAGGAAAGAAATGGATCCTTCCTTGGCAATTCCAGGAGACAGTCCTGCTGAAATCTTGATTTCAGGTCTGTAACACTAATTTAGGACTTCTGACATCCAGAATTCTAAAACAATAAATTTGTGGTATTTTAAGCCACTCAACTTGTGGTAATTTGTTCTAAGAGCCATATGGGAAACAAACACATTTCCCATACACAACCCTGCGTCTGGCTATCTCGGGGTCTTTACCCCGAATCTGTCTTTTCCTTGCGTGCTTCTTCCCTTGGCATATATATTCTTCCTCTCAGTCCTCCCTGCCTCCCACCACATTGCTGACTTTCTTTCTGCAGTTTTTTTTTTTTTTAAACCGTGGCCGGGTTTGAACTCGCCACCTCCAGTATATGGGGTTGGCGACCTACTCCTTTGAGCCACAGGTGCCGCCCCATCGCTGACTTTCTCATATTTTCTTTATTCTGAAGATTTCTATTTACCCTCTAAAAAAATTAGATCCTCTAAGATACTATGTGCTAGTGAACAAGTTTGTGGTCCTTTATCTATGGCTCATAAAAAGAATTCCAAGCTAACAGTACATATTATTTTTATATTATCCAAGATCTATGTGTTAGAAGCATTTTTAAGGAGGAAAAACTGGGAGCAAACTCTGTTTCTGTTTTCCACATGCGTCTTGCTCAGTTTTTCTCTGTGCTTCACTTTCACTACACTGATTGTAGAAATTATATTGGCAACTATGATTTAGGATAATCCTTTCATCATCCAAATGGTCAAAATGCTCTCTTCCTAAAATCCCATACTACTTTTCAACTTCCTACTGGACAGAATCTCTAAATCCTTAGGGTATCATCAAGAAAGAAGAACATGTCTGCCCTTCAGGCGGATGAAATTAATTAACGCTGAGGTTAGTAGTTAAGGTTAATGGCAATTACCTGACTTTTGACAGTGAGATTACATATCTTGGTAGTATCATTTACCTCTCTTTTCAGTTGTGATAAAAGAAAATGTATAACATAAAATTCACTCTTTTAGAGAGCATGTTGTGAATTCCTACAGTTTAAAAATGATGGGAAAACTAAGGTATCTCTTTTCTTCTTTAACCGTCATCAACACAGACTTTGAAGAGAGTTTTGAGTATCTTTTCTTTGAAATTCCAAATTCAAAACTCTTCAAAACCTGAAGTGATCATTTGTGAGGTGGTTACCAGACACTACAGATAAATTGCTGAGAAATTTTATGTTCTGATTCTCAATATACAATCAAAAGTAGAATTTTGACACAGAAAGGAAATGGCACTAGTCTTTCAAAGAAAATTAGTGGTTTAGACAACAGCACAGATGGAAGGTGAGATACTTCACTAGTGGTATGTAAACCTCAGTAGGTAAAACATTGATTAAAAATATTTTGAAAGGGGAGAGGTGTAAACCTGGACACAAACATTTGTTTTGCTAAATCTGTAAGTGATTCTAGTCATGAATGGTGCTTTTAAGGAGAGCCAGATGCTTGACACAGAGACAGTTTATTGGGTGGTGACAACTACGGCTTGTCCACAGAGTGATGCTGTATTCTCCTGCTCTACCTGCAAAGACATAAAGAGTTTGCAATATGGATTTCAAAGATAAATGTAGTCTTTCTTTCTGAGGAGTTTTGAGTAGTGACAGTTTCACAAGCTTATGCTTAACATCTTTGCCTAACAGAACTTGTGACATGTGACAAAAGGGGAGAAATAATATTTTTTAATGACCCTGTGGATAGCACTATGTTGCTACGTCACTTGTTATTGCACTTAATTCTCACAACTATCCAGTAAATTATGTCCCATTTTATTCCATGAGGAACCTTCTCAGAGAGGTTTGGTAACTTGCCCAAAGGGGTAGGAATTGAATATAGGTCTATACTATGCCAAAGCTCATTATGTGCTTTATACAACATTAAAGTAACATCTCACAGGTAGGAGCACCTTTCACATTTAGAACAAGTGAGTCCCTGTAAACTTTTACCCTATTCAGTTATGGAATGGCTCAGAAAATAGAGCATTTTAATGTCATCTGAGAGAAGTTTAAAAAATAGCATTGTAATTAAACTTGTGTCAGATTCAAAATGTGCAAATATCTTTTCCCATTGGGTAGGTTGTCTATTTGCTTTGGTTGTTGTCTCCTTGGCTGTACAGAAGATTTTGAGTATAATTAAGTTCCTTAGTGAAACATCACAGGAATGGAGAAGCATGAATCCTATGTATTCAACTTTGATTTGAGGACAATTAATGACAATTAATGACACAGTGGGGCTTGAGGGAAGGAGAGAGTGAACAGACAGAGAAGGAGAGAGGGGGTGAGGGAAAGAAAAAAAAATAGGAAAGAAAATAGTGACTAATTCTCACATAAATTGGATTCAATTTTGACCAAAGCACATTACTTAAACATTAATTTTTAATTCAACTTGTTAATATGTTGTTTAGGATATTACATTCTCACTTATAAGTGAAATATGTTTGTAATTTCCCTTTATAACAATATATTTTCTCCAATTTCAATATCAGGTGTATCCAGATCAAGTAGAATGATTTTGAAATATTTCTTCTTTTTCTATTTTCTATAAGATTTGGCATGATCTATTTTTTGAAACTCTCTTTTACTTTCATTTATATTATATAAATAAATATTAATTAGTTGTTTTTTTTTGAGACTTTGGAAAAAAAATAAAAAGTTAACTGATGACTTCATACTGAGCCTCAGAGTCAAAGCATTTTATAATAGACATACTCTTATTTGACAATGTGAATGTTACTTTCTTGGCATTATTATTACTAATATTGTTTAATATTTTGATGCAATAATTGTCTATTTTCTTTTCTGAATGTATTTATCTTCGTTCATTCTTTACATGGTTTTTGTTTCTAGTCCTTATTTTAAACATTGTTATTATTATTAAATTTTAAGCCTTTTAAATTCTGTGAAGGCAAAAAGTGGAAACCTAATAAACACACGTATAGAGGGAGGAGCAAGATGGCCGACTGGAAGCAGCTTCCGATGTAATCCAGCACATAAACAAATTGAAAAATAAAGACCATATGATTCTCTCAAATGAAGCAGAAAAAGCTTTTGACAATATCCAGCATCCCTTCATGATCAGAACACTTAAAAAAATTGGTATAGAAGGGACATTTCTTAAACTGATAGAGGCCATCTACAGCAAACCCACAGCCAATATCGTATTGAATGGAGTTTAACTGAAACCATTTCCACTTAGATCAGGAACCAGGCAAGGTTGCCATTTGTCTCCATTGCTCTTCAACATCGTAATGGAATTTTTAGCCATTGCATTCAGGGAAGTAAAGGCTATCAAGGGTATCCACGTATGCTCAGAAGAGATCAAAATTTACTCTTCGCAGATGATATGATTATATATCTGGAAAACACCAGGGATTCTACTACAAAACTTTTAGAAGTGATCAAGGAATATAGCAATGTCTCAGGCTATAAAATCAACACCCATAAATCTGTAGCCTGTATATATACCAACAATAGCCAAGCCAAAAAAACAGTCAAGGACTCTATTCCTTTCACAGTAGTGCCAAAGAAGATGAAATATTTGGGAGTTTACCTACCTAACAAAGGATGTGAAAGATCTCTATAAAGAGAACTATGAAACTTTAAGAAAAGAAATA
>CAUYRH010115986.1:0-18628 GCA_963574655.1 Perodicticus potto | reverse complement strand
GGTTCGAATCCAGCCCGGGCCCGCCAAACAACAATGACGGCTGCAACCAAAAAATGGCCGGGCGTTGTGGCGGGCGCCTCTAGTCCCAGCTACTTGGGAGGCGGAGGCAGGAGACTCTCTTGAGCCCGGGAATTGGAGGTTGCTGTGAGCTGTGATGCCACAGCACTCTACCCAGGGTGACAGCTTGAGGCTCTGTGTCAAAAAAAAAAAAAAAGAAAGAAATACCCGTATAGCTCAATAATGGAACACCTTGGTGAAAAGGGCATGGAGAGGGATTTAGCTCTCCTAACAAGCGTGAGAGCTTGCGAGATGAGAGCATTGGTGAATTGGCAGTCTCTACACCTGTGGTGTTGAGAGGCATGAGATCAGCCTTGTATTAGGAGGAGAAGGCAGTCAGGGGCATGCGCATTCATTCTAATCACGGACACGCTTACTGTGAGTCTGTCTCCTCTCCTGCCTGCAGAACGTCAGCACGGCGTCTCTCTGCTGACGAATACCAAGCTCTACTAAAGACTAAGAACTATAAGACTGCTTTACTCTCTCAAAGACTCTCTCTCTCTCCTGTCAGCTAAAGTAAAGACTCTCTCTCTCTCCCCTCAGGCACCTAAGAGGAATTGTTCCTGAGCAAGGTAGCTTAGTAGTCTGCGTCCGGAACCTAGTTAAGCCAGGCCCAAGATCTGGCAGTCCTGGCCCTGACCACAGTGTTTATTATCTCCTGTGAGAGCCCCAGTACTGCTGGTCATTTGAAAAAAAAGAGGGGTCTTAGCTCGTGGAATTAACCAAGTTGAAGAGATTAGTTCAGAAAATAGACAGATTGAGCAAAAACAAACACCACACACAGACACAATTATATAACAGTATATAATTCTATTTTTCTGTTAAGTTGTGTTAAAATTTTATGGTGTGTATTTTGTAAAAGATACTTTTAAAATAAACCTAAGAGCAGAAACGTATACTATAAGGACAGTGACTATGTAATGAAACTTGCGTGCTTTTCGTCATGAAGAGGAAGAGAATGTAGTGTGCACTGACATTTATCTCCCCCCACACGTCATGCACAGGCATGTAAGTCTCCCTGTCTCGGCCCATCTGGTTGGAGTCCCACCGCGGAGGAGTCATACAGCAGGAGTAAAGCGGGGCTTCTTTTAAACTTTGATTTCAATGCTGTTTGAATTTCTTATGAATAAATGTTATTTATTAGTATTTAAAAGAAAACTATTTTAAAAAGAGATTAATGAAGCAGAGGTCACTTTGGAATAGGATGACCAGGACAGACATCAGGAATGGAAGTGTGGTTTGGGCTGAACCTTTTCTCAGAAGGGAAGGCCGAGTCTGAAAGTGGGGCAGAGAGACACAGTGAATGCCAGGTGTTGGGGCAGGGGCTGCTGCCTGCAGGGGGCACAGCAGCTCATCATCCTGGGCAGAGAAAGCCAGTGAATGCCAGGTGTTGGGGCAGGGGCTGCTGCCTGCGGGGCACGGGGTCATCCTGGGAACCGAGCAGGAGGTTGCTGTTGTTGACGTGCATACTTTCTCTCCCCCTCCCATCCCCCTATCCCAATCCTAGGTGTCACTATTAAATTTGGCAAGTTTTCTGTCAAGGAAAATAAGCAGTTAGAGAAAAACGTGCAAGAATTTCTGGCTCTGACAGGAATTGAGAGTGCAGATAAGCTACTGTACACATACAGATACCCAGAGGAAAAATCTACGATCACTGACTTAAAAAGGAAATACTCATTTAGATTGCACATTGGTAAGTTTAGAAATACTCTCCCATTGACTATCCAGAGCCTTCCAGCCTTAAGCAGGATGTCAGCGTTTGTGCACCCTCGTGTGCTGTGCGTGTCGACTACTGCTGTGGGTAATGGCATCCTTGCTGCCAGCTACACCGTTGGGGATTTGGAGTGTGGTCCTGCCTCCCAAGTATACTTCTTTTACAGACTTTGTGAAAAATTAAATAATCAGTTTCTATCTTTCCTGCCTGGCAGTAATTTCAGTTTTGCTTTCTCTTCCTGGTCTTTATATTTTGTGTTTGCTGCACAGAGCACGTCCTTACGCACTCCTGGTCGCCCAGGGCTTGCAGGTGTAGCTGGGTGTGTGCTCTGTAGCTGGAACCCTCCTGCTGGAAGTGCTGCTTGGGAGATAGAAGGTGTGAAGGAATGTGGGGGCAGAGAGAAAATACTTCTTGAATTTAAAGAGGTTCATTTCTTAGATGTTCTCCTGAATATACAAAGGAAAACAAGATAGTGAGCCACTGTGGAGGGATTACTTCATCTTTTTTTTTTTTTGAGACAGACTCTCACTCTATCACCAGGCTAAAGTGCAATGGCATCATAGCTCTCAGCAACCTCACACTCCTGGACTCAGGTGATCCTCCTACCTCAGCCTCCTCAGTAGCTGGGACTATAGGCATCTACCACAAAGGCCAGCTAATTTTTCTGTTTTTAGCAGAGACCAGGTCTCTCTCTTGCTCAGGCTGGTTTCGAACCCCTGAGCTCAAAAGAAGGTCCCACATTGGCCTTCCAGAGTCCTGGGATCACAGGCATGAGCCACTGAATCCAACCAGGATTATTTCTTCTTTACAATGGGAAAGTGAGAAGAGCTGTTCAGAAAGATTTTTGTTTCTCTCATGAGTAACTTTAGCCTGTGTCTCCACCTTAGTACTCTGTTCCTCTTAATTCAAGTTATGGTAAAATGACTTTGCTTATAAGGGTCTTTTGCAAACTGAGTAGACCAGACGCTGGAGCCGTAGGTCCTAAGTGTAACGTTTTGAAGATTTCCAAGGAAACTGATGATGGCAAACCTCTTCTCTCCAAGACAGCTTTCTGCAGGACACATGAATTCCCAGCCCTAACCTGGGGTTAGGATAGTGTTGTTTAAAAGGGCTGTTCTCGTTCTCTTACAATTGTGACTTTATTTGATGCCAGCTCTGTGGCCCCTCTGACTGCCTGTCTCCTGACTTTAGGTAAGGACATTGCCCGACCCTGGAAACTCATATACTACAGAGCAAAGAAGATGTTCGATGTCAATAATTACAAAGGCAGGTAAGAAAAGAGTCTTAGCAGTTTGAGACAGAACATTCCTCTTGTCTTTGCCACCACTGTAAATCGAAATATCCCACAGCAATAGACTGTGAAGTAAAGATTTTTATGTATGAAGCTAATTGTGTATTTGTTGTCAGATGTTTTGTCTTCAAGGCCCATGTCTTTCCCAAACCTTTTCTGATCTCTCCCCAAATCTTCAGCTTTTTCTTTCTACTTTTGCTTTAGCTCCCCACACACTCTGCCTTTCCTACTATTATTCATGTTTTCTCTGCTCTCTACTATCTTGTAAGCTCCTGATGAATCCAAACATTTCTCCTTGACAATGATGTTCCTTCAGCACTTAGGACAGGTTTTTTTTTTTAAGATGGAGTCTCACTCTGTCACCCTGGGTAGAGTGGACCTCAAATTCTTGGGCTTGAGCAATCCTCTTGCCTCAGCCTCCTGAGTAGCTGAGACTACTGTGCCCACCATGACACCCGGCTAGTTTTTTAGAGATGGGGTCTCACTCTTGCTCAGGTGATGTCCTGAGCTCAGGCAATCCACCCACCTTGGCCTCCCAGAGTGCTAGGATTATAGGCGTGAGCCACCATACCCTGCCAAATTAGCACAATTCTTTCAAGTTTTCAGGAAGTATTTGAAGGTGGAGGTAAACACCAGTATTACACCATGTAAGTGCCATTCAGCAGGGGCAATCTAGAGTGTTTCCTGAGGTTATGGACATTCTTTCTTCCCTTAGTTCCAAATAACATGTCCAATTATAATTTGTTTCCAACATTCCAAGTTAATGAAAAAACAGACATAGATCAAATGTGGCCTGTGGATGAGCACTCTACCCAAGGACAGAAGTGTCAACAGGAAGTTGTCATCTCTACCTAACTGTGTGACTCCACGCAAAATAGTAACACCTACTCAATGCATTTTTACATTGAACTGAGGGACCTCGGGAGGCCAACACTATCCTTCCTTCCTCACAGAGAGACAAGGGTGTGGCCCCTCCCAACAATCCTCATAGGCTTTTATTGAAATCTATTGAAATTTGCAGGTGTGGTGGCTCACACCTGTAATCCTAGCACTCTGGGAGGACAAGGAGGGTGGATTGCCTAAGCTCAGAAATTAAAGACCAGCCTGAGCAAGAGTGAGACCCTATCTCTAAAAATATTCGGGCGTTGTGGTGGGCACCTGTAGTCCCAACTACTTGGGAGGCTGAGGCAAGAAGATCATTTGAGTCCAAAGAGTTTGAGGTTGCTGTGAGCTGTAACACTACAGCACTCTACCCAGGGTGACCAAGTGAGAGTCTGTCTCAAAAAAAAAGAAAGAAAGAAAGAAAAGAAATCTTAGGTGTGAGAAAATATAGCACAGTGGCAAGCTTCAAAGAGAGAGTCAAGGTTAGAAAACAAGGTTTTCTTTAACTGCATGATTGGGCCCTAATGCATTCTGTTTATTGCACTTCTATCTTGTCTTGTCACTGCTGAGTATGACTGAGGGCTGGGACTGGTGACCCTTGTGTTCAGTGCTCAGGGCCAGCAGGGACACTTGGCTTTCCCAGACGACTCTGTCCCTAGTGCAATACTCTGAACCCTGTGCCTCTCCAATATCCACCTGCTCCACGGTGTGATTGTAAAACAAGACAGACATACTACCTCAACTTCTGACGTTGATACAACCTCGGTTTCTTTCATAAAATTTACAGAAAGACATAAACTTCTAAGATCAAGGTAGATTCAGTTGATTAAAAATAAACAAAAAAGGAAAAGAAATCAATCCTAAGGGAGGAAAGTTCACACACACAGGCTGAGACCTGTCTTGTCCTTTTTTGTCAAAACCTGAGGTTAGATGGTTATGAAC
Organism: Perodicticus potto; assembly: GCA_963574655.1. Taxonomy (NCBI): domain Eukaryota; kingdom Metazoa; phylum Chordata; class Mammalia; order Primates; family Lorisidae; genus Perodicticus; species Perodicticus potto. The sequence continues at coordinate 13,742 of CAUYRH010115986.1, read as the reverse complement.
AGAACTTTAAAAAAATCCACTAAAGGTGACATTCGCATTTGGCAATATAAGGGTGGCCCATGTTGAGACTCAGACAGGAAATGACAAGAGTTCTGGTCACTGGTAGGGGTTTCCTGACCACCCACCCCGTTTAGCTTCCCCACGACTGCAGCACACTGTGATGAGAATACTACTTTTACTCTCACAGGCCAGACTCAAGACGATGTTTCTCCTTTCTCTTAGATACAGCGAAGCAGACACCAAGAAGTTAAAGATGTACCATTCTCTCCATGGGAATGACTGGAAAAAGATTGGAGAGATGGTGTCCCGAAGTAGCCTCTCTGTGGCCCTGAAGTTCTCCCAGATCAGCACTGGTGAGCAGTAGGTCCTCGCACCCTCCTCAGAGAGGAGTGAGCCCTGACTGACCTAGTGCCCAGAAAGCACTGCAGCCTGTCTTCAGAGAAAGCTCTCGTTTGTTTAAGCCATTCCTTGCACTAATTCATTTTGTTTCCTCATGTGTGTTTGGTGAAACCATGCAACCTTTATTCACCGGACTGATTTTTACCACAGTTCAGTAACTTCTGAACTTCCGTAACTTTCAGTGCACGTGTACCTGCCAAGTGGACCAATACCCAAGGAAACTGGTTTGGGGACAGCCTGGGTGAAGACAGTCACTTTTCCACTGTGTCAGGGAGGCTGCGGGAGGGAGCTGTGGAGTTCACTTGGCCTGTCAGGGGGCAGTTTTTCCTAAACCCAGTGTGGACTGACCTCCTGTTCTTTTTCTTCTCTTTCCCCCCAAATTTCCTTGGTTATAATCTTCACATCCAAACATCTGAAGTTACTTTAAGATGACAGTCGTGGTGGGGCATGGTGCCTCGCACCTATAATCCCAGCACTCTGGGAGACAGGGACAGGAGGATCCCTCCAACTCAGGAGTTCAAGACCATCTTGAGCAAGAGTGAGACCCTGTCTCTACTAAAAGTAGAAAAACTAGCCAGGCATTGTGGTGGTTGCCTATAGTTCCAGCTACTCGGAAGGCTGAGGCAGGAGGATCACTTGAGGCTGAGTTTTCCTATGAGCTCTGATCACACTATTGATTGCATTGCAGTTTGGGCAACAGAACGAAAGTCTGTCTCAAAAAAAAAAAAAAAAAAAAAGACAATTGTTGGGTGGCACCTGTGGCTCAGTAAGTAGGACGCCGGCCCCATATACCAAGAGTGGTGGGTTCAAACCCAGCCCCGGCCAAACTGCAATAAAAAGTAGCCAGGCATTGTGGCAGGCGCCTGTAGTCCCAGCTACTCTGGAGGCTGAGACAGGAGAATCGCCTAAGCCCAAGAGCTGGAGGTTGCTGTGAGCTGTGATGTCACGGCACTCTACCAAGGGCAATAGAGTGAGACTCTGTCTCTACCAAAAAAAAAAAAAAAAAAAGATAGTTGTTGAGGTTATTGTTTAGCATAGGGGCTCACATACTTCAGCTACACAGAGAATGCCTTGAGGCCAGTTCTTCATTTCCAAGTAAAACAAAAAATCTGGAATTTTTATTTTTTTTTAATTTTGTGAACTCTAGATACCTTTGTCTTTCTTGTAAATCTCTTAATTTTTAAATATTCATCCAAATTGTTAATGAGATAAAAGACTGTGGGCCAAAGCTGAGTTATTGGCAGGCTTACAATTCAAGGCATTTTCCTTCCTTAGCATGACGTCTTAGTGCGTCTAGTGGGGAGGGCGACACTCAGGTGCCTTAGACACCCTGCACAGGTGAGTGGCTTCAGAACCACCCGAGTGCCTCCATCATCAAGCATTGCACTGCTGTTGCTGTGGCTGCTCTCTTGAGTGGCAACTCCTGGTGGAGAGATAATGTCCATAACATAGAAGCCATTTGGCTCGGCACCTGTGGCTCAACGGGCTAGGGTGCCAGCCATGTACACCTGAGCTGGCGGGTTTGAATCCAGCCCAGGCCCGCCAAACAACAATGATGGCTGCAACCAAAAAACGGCCGGGCGTTGTGGTGGGCGCCTGCAGTCCCAGCTACTTGGGAGGCGGAGGCAGGAGACTCGCTCGAGCCCAGGAATTGGAGGTTGCTGTGAGCTGTGATGCCATGGCACTCTAACCAGGGTGACAGCTTGAGGTTCTGTCTCAAAAAAAAAAAGATTTGCAAAACATAGAAGCCGTTTGATTTTTTTTTTTCCCCATTAAATGTCCGGTAAAAATGTTTGAGAACCTCACAAACAGGAGGCATTACTCTCTGAACTAGGAAGAATAACTTCTTTTTTTTGAGACAGAACCTCAAGCTGTCACCCTGGGTAGAGTGCTGTGGCATCACAACTCACAGCAACCTCCAATTCCTGGGCTCAAGCGAGTCTCCTGCCTCCGCCTCCCAAGTAGCTGGGACTGCAGGCGCCTGCCACAACGCCCGGCCATCTTTTGGTTGCAGCCATCGTTGTTTGGCGGGCCCGGCTGGATTCGAACCTGCCAGCTCAGGTGTACATGGCTGGCGCCTTAGCCGCTTGAGCCACAGGCGCTGAGCTGGAAGAATAACTTTTTTGAAGTTTAAAAAAAGCTTTGCTTTGGGCGGTGCCTGTACCTCAGTGAATAGGGTACCGGCCCCATATACCGAGGGTGGCGGGTTCAAACCCAGCCCCAGCCAAACCAACAAAAAATAGCCAGGTGTTGTGGCAAGCACCTGTAGTCCCAGCTACTTGGGAGGCTGAGGCAAGGGAATCGCCTAAGCCCAGGAGTTGGAGGTTGCTGTGAACTGTGACACCACAGCACGCTGCCATGGGCGATAAAGTGAAAACTCTGTCTCTCTTAAAAAAAAAAGACGTGGGCACTCTTAGACTTGCCATTGTAAAAAAACAAAAACAAAACTTTGCTTTAAGAAAGGATTTACTGGCTGGGCACAGTAGCTCGTGCCTGTAATCCCAGCACTTTGAGAGGCCAAGGCAGGAAAATTGCTTGTGGCCACGAGTTCAAGACCACTCTGGGCCCCATAGCCAGACCTTGTCTCAATCAGTCCATCAGTTAGTCAACACATAAGTAAACAAATAAATGAATGAGATTTGTTATTTAATAATTTCTGGCCTTGGTTCTTGAAAGGAATCCTTGACCAGTTTAGTAATTTAATTTTAATTTGCATGTATTTGTATTTTATTGTTTTGTTTGTGTGATTGAGATGTTGGCCATTATCTTGGAAAAAGTGCCTGATTTATCATTTAGTTTTTTTAATAATTGTGTTTGAAAACAAATAGATTAGCAACTACAAGACCATACTTTTATATCTATAGAAAGAAACCATGGTGCTTGGAGTAAGACAGAAACCCAGAAACTAATTAAGGCTGTTGAAGAAGTGATTCTAAAGAAAATGTCTCACCAGGAGTTGGATGAGGTCGATTCTAGACTTCAACAAAACCCTGAAGATCGCCTGTCAGTTGTTCGGGAGAAGCTTTACAGGGGCATATCTTGGGTAGAAGTAGAAGCTAAAGTAGAAACCAGAAACTGGATGCAGTGTAAAAGTAAGTGGTAAGTTATATTCTCTGTCTCTCCCCCCCACCCCTTTCTCCAGTTTCTGCAGAAGGGGCAGAGGGTGAGTTACCTTATAAGACCATCTGTGCACCTGCCATGTGACAGTGTTCATGTCAAAAACCATCATGTCCAGTCCAAGGCCCCAGCAACCTTAGACTCCCACTCTGATTTAAATTAGCATTTAACAAGTAGCCTTGGCTCTCTGAGAAGTGCATGGCTTCCTTATAAAGAACTTGAATTTTGTTTTTTTTTTTTGAGACAGAGTCTCACTGTGTCACCCTGGGTAGAGTGCTGTAGGCATCACAGCTCACAGCAACCTCAAACTCCTGGGCTCAAGTGATTCTCTCACGTCAGCCTCCCAAGTAGCTGGGACTACAGGTACCCACCACAACGCCCAGCTATTTTTTTTTTTCTTGGTTGTAGTTGTCATTGTTGTTTGGCAGCCCGGGCTGGATTCAAACCCGCCAGCTCTGGTGTATGTAGCTGGCACTCTGGCCACTGAGCTCCAAGCTCCAAGCCAAGAACTTGAATTTTTTAAATACTGAATATTGACTTCTGATTTCTTTACTCATCTCTTTCTAAGTTTTTAGTAAAGGAAGATAGTTATCTATTTGTAGGGCTAAAATATGAAAATATTCAGAAGACACCTCCCAAGTGTGGTGATCAGTACCTGCTCTGCCTCTCTTTATTCTACTCTCAAGTTCAGTAATTCCTCCATCGCCATCTGAAGTGAGACCCTCATGTTCTTAGCTGCACCCTGATCTTGCTGCACTTTGCCGGATGTAGCTTTTCCAAGTCCTAGAGGGTTGCAGTGTGACCCTTGAACCCACACCTTCTGCACAAAGCACACCCAGAGACCCTTGAATGCCACACAGAAGTGAAACCAGAGTGGGCACATTTTGTGTTAAAAGCACACTCCTGAGTTACACTGTTTATGTACCTCATGGTTCTGCTGTAGGTACATGAGAATAAACTCAGAAAAATCAAACAGATTGGGGGAAGGTATTATATGGAGAAACTAAAGCTTTCCTACCCCCGTATTTTAAGCTTAAAAAAGGGAAGACAAGGTTGTAAGCCTCAATTGGAAGATAATGCATCAATGTTAAGAAAGGGAATGAGGGCAGTGCCTGTGGCTCAGTGAGTAGGGTGCCGGCCCCATATACCGAGGGTGGCGGGTTCAAACTCAGCCCCGGCCACACTGCAACAAAAAAATAGCCGGCCATTGTGGCAGGCGCCTGTAGTCCCAGCTACTCAGGAGGCTGAGGCAAGAGAATCACCTAAGCCCAAGAGCTGGAGGTTGCTGTGAGCTGTGACGCCATGGCACTCTACCAAGGGTGACAAAGTGAGACTCTGTCTCTAAAAAAAATAAAAAGAAAGAATGGGAAATGATTATGATTAAGGGAGGTCCTGTTTCAGAATCAACATTGTTAAGATAACATTACAAGATTTCTCTTTCAGGCTGGGTGTGGTGGCTCACGCCTGTAATTCTAACACTTTGGGAGGCCAAGGCAGGTGGATTGCTTGAGCTCATGAGTTCAAGACCAGCCTGAGTAAGAGCAAGACCCTATCCCTACTAAACATAGAAAAACTAGCTGGGCATCATGGCAGGCACCTGTAGTACCAGCTGCTCAGGAGATTGAAGCAGGAGGATCTCCTAAGCCCAAGAGTTTGAGGTTGCTGTGAGTTACAATGATGCCGTGGCACTGTACTCAGGTGCAGAGTGAGACTCTTGTCTCTCTTCGTCATGAAAATTTCATAATACATGTAAGTAGAACTCTTTGTATTCATTATCCAGTTTCAGTAATCACCAATTTTCTATCATTTATCTCTTTCTATTTTTTAAGAAAATAGGTATATTTTCCATGGTGTAAATAAAATGTTAGCAATGATGAGAAGTTAGAAGTTGGTTCTGAATGAAGGCAGTTTAGATGATAAAAATTCAGAAAATTTTAGTGGAAATTTTACCCCTGAAAATAAGCTAAATTTTTCTTTCTCTTAATACAGGACAGAAATTCTAACCAAGAGGATGACTAATGGCCAGAACATATACCGAGGAGTTAATGGCCTGCGGGCCAAAATCAATCTTATTGAAAGGTATAGGAATAGAAATTGATGCTATTTTAATTGTCTTCTCTCTAGCCAAAGGGTAGTTATTAATGCAGCAGACTCTGTAGTGAGATTGCCAGGGTTCAGATCCCTGTTCCAAGACTTTCTACATGTATTACTGTGGGCATGTGACCTACCATTCTAAGTCTTAGTTTATTAGTCTTACATGAGGATGGTAATAGTACCTACTTCTTAGTGTTGTCAAGACGTTAAAATGAAATAATGTGCATAAAACGTACTTTGTACTCAATAAAGTTAATTTGGGCTTTGCAGCTTTTCATGTGGATATAATTCAGACAGAGCCCTCCTGCTCTCCAGCAGAGTTTGCTGTTATTACCGTTGCTTGGTCTTTGGGTTTGCCCTTGTGTCCCTGGCCCCCACACCGTCCTCCCTGAAGTGTTTGGAGTGGTAAGAGAAAGGGAGAGACAGGCCTGTTTTATGAAGCCTGCAAGATTAGCAAGCCTGGCAAAAACCTTTTGGATTTGGCCACTCTATCCAACTTTGTTCTCTCCCTGCTCTCTGGCATGAACCCTGCTTCTAGTTCACTGGTGTGCTTCTTGATTCTCTATGCTGGTCTGGCTGGTTTTGCCTCCACTCTTCTTCCTCTTCTAGAGAGACAGCATAGACTAGCAGGTCCAGGGAGGGCACCTTGAGTCAGGCAGACCTGCGTTCCAGGGTTGGCACCACTGGTCAGCCATGAAATCTTTTTTTTTTTTTTTTTTTTTTTGCAGTTTTTGGCGGGGGTGGTTTTGAACCCACCACCTCCGGCATGTAGGGCTGGCGCCCTGTTACTTTGAGCCATAGGCGCCGCCAGCCGTGAAATCTTGAGCCCACAACTCAGTGTCTCAGCGCTATATCTTTGTCTGTAGAATGGGGCTGATCCTCCCCAGCTCATCAGTTGGTAGTACAGTTTACTGTACAGGAATTTGTGCACATAAAGGTTTTAGCACGGTGTCTGTCAGATACATAGTAAGTGATGAGTATGGATATATTATTTTTGTGTATCTATGCTGAATGGTGAAGTTGTGTTTTTTACTATGAGAAAGCTACTTGGTTTGGGGGGAGACACAAAGGGCTGAGGAGGAGGAGAGATGTCTTTTCAGCCCATCTCTATAGCTCAGTTACCTTGGAATAACATTGGACTAGGATAGATGACGTCACTGGGTGGGTGTAATAAGGGAGCTGGAGCACAGGTGAAAGCCCTGGAACCTTCTAGCTCTTAATATTCCATGGGTCCATGAAGATGTCCATCATGCTGACCTTTGCTTGAAAATTTAACTTGTTTATTTTCTCATAGGTTATATGAAGAAGATGTGGAAGATGCTAATGAAATAGACTGGGAGGATCTTGCCAGTGCCATAGGGTAAGACCATTTGTTTAATGTTAAGTTAATTAAAGGAAAAGATAACTTTTAACAAATGACTGCCTGGCAGATTTTAAAGAAACAAGGCTGAAATTGATGCTGCCTGTGGAATTTTATGTAAGTGGTGATTAAGATTCCTCATGTTTGCTGGAAAACCAATTTGGTATCATACAGAGTAAAAACTGAGTTTTCGGAGCAAATTATAATAATGAAGGCTCTGAGCTGCTAAGTAGATAAGGTTTTCCTAGCATCATGTAGATCAGTAATTGGGTGTTTTTCACTTTTCTTTTTGGAGTGTGTCAGGGAGATCATCACACCTCAGGCGTTTCGTGATTACAGATTTTAGGTAGAGGCAGTTTCCATAGTGCAACGGTGATCTCATTGACCTCAAAAATTTCGGGGAGAGCATAAAGCATAGCACCTGTGGCCCAGCCCCTCGCCCACCCATCTCAGCTCCCTAGTGGGAGAGTGATTGTGATGGGGAAGTATCGCTGTACAGTCAGATTGGCACTGACAGGCAGCAGCAGTGAGACGGTAGATACTCTGGTTTAGCAACAAGGGAATGAACTATCCCAGCACCTACATTCCATCGAGTCTAATTGTTGGAAAATCAAAGGACAGAATTACCCTTCATCTGCAAGCACCTATATGCCCGGTATTTTTCTAGGCTCTAGGGATAACACATTGAAAAAACCCAGTTCCCTGCCTGGTAGAGCTTTCATTCTATTGATAAAAACACAGATTTTTAACCAAAAACCCACAGCAAACGCTATTGACAATACTGATGGCAAACTAACAATAATTACTTGTTGACCAGTCACAGAAGGGAGTGGTGAATAAGGACTCTGGGAACCCGCATTAGTCATAATGGGATGAGCCTGTAAGCAAATGAACTAACTTCATTCAACATAGTTACTACAGAGAAAATAGAAAGGGCCATTTGCTGTGGCACACTCGTGTAATCCTAGTACTCTGGGAGGCTAAGGTGGGCGGTTGCTTGAGGGTAGGAGTGCAAGACCAGCCTGAGCAATACTTGTCTCTACTAAAAAAAAAAGTAGAAAAAAAGTTAACCAAGTGTTGTAGTGGGCACCGGTAGTCCTAGCTACTTGGGAAGCTGAGGCATGAGGATCACTTGAGCCCAAGAGTTTGAGGTTGCTGTGAGGTATGATGTCACAGCACTCAACTTCAGGGCAACAAAGTGAGACTCTGTCTCAAAGAAACGATAATAATAATAATAATAAAGGCTGGCTTCTGTGGCTCAGTGAGTAGGGTGCCAGCCCTGTATACCAAGGGTGGTGGGTTTGAACCCAGCCCTGGCCAAACTGCAACAACAACAAAAAAATAGCCGGGCATTGTGGCAGGCGCCTGTAGTCCCAGCTACTCGGGAGGCTGAGGCAAGAGACTCACCTAAGCCTAAGAGCTGGAGGTTGCTGTGAGCTGTGATGTCACAGCACTCTACTGAGGGCAATAAAGTGAGACTCTGTCTCTAAAAAAAATAATAATAATAACAATAATAAAATTAAAATAGGGTGGAAGAGACTGAGGGCTGGAGGCAGTCAGAGAGGGTGGTTAGGGATAACTTCTTGAAGGAGTAGCAACGTAGCCACACTTGGGTAAAATGCAGGAGTGTTCTGTGGGCAGAGGGTAGTGATTGCACAAGCTGGACAGGCACCAGCTGGTCACATCAAGGGACTGAACAGTGTCCAGGTGGCTGGAGGGCAGTGAGTAAGAAGGTGATGGTGGTGGTTTGGCTGAGTGGGCAAGACGGGGCCAGACCGGCACATGCCAGGGTAGTTCACACGATGGGCTGACAACACAGCACGCTCTCCAAAGACGGCAGGGTTCTGGTCATCTTTGTGTACCCAATTTGGGGCTTTGGACCTCTCCCAATTCCCTAGCTCATTGATTCTCAACCCAGCTCACACATTGATACCATCTGGGGAATTTTTTAAAAATACCAAAGCCACACTGAGAGAGGATCCTGAAATTGGTCTGGTGTGGGGCCGGAACATCGGGACTTCTCAGAGCACCAGCAGCAATGGCACTGACCCCATTTCATGATTATTCTGATACTGGTATGTTCTTCATTATATTCTCCAGCTCTCTTTGAGTTAATTTTTCTGTTTTCAACTTCTAGAAATGAGTTCTTAGCTCATTTTCAGTTTTTCTTCTTTTTTAATATACATTTAAGGACATAGGTTTCCATCTAAACACTGCTTTGTCAGCAATGCCCAATTGGGGAGGCATTTTTTATGAGAAAAGTTTTAAACACAGAATAAATGAAGCCCCATGCACCCATCACCCCAGTTCAGCCAGCTCAGTAGATAAGGTTTTGTGTATTTACATCAGTAGCGCCAGCCAGCTGTTTTAAATTTCCACATCCACATGCTCTGACGATTATTATTTTTTGGTAATTTTACATACTTTACCTTGGTACCTTTCAAAATTCAAATATTCCCTTTCATTAATTCTGTTTGGAATTGAGTGATTCCATTTCTAGAAATACCTCTACAGAATAAATCCTCACATACATGAAATGACTCATGTACAGTAAAATTTACTGCAGTAGCATTTTTTCTAGAACAACCTACATGCCCACTGATAGAGGACTGGCTATATATATAGTGTACCTGAATGATGAAATACCTCACACCTGCAGAAAAGAATGAGAAAGCCCTTGGGTGTTGGTGCACTGGGAGCGCCAAAATGTCACTTTAGATGGGACATGCTGTGCAGAACAGTGGGTGGTTTACAGTGCCGCAGAACCGGGGGAACGACGTGCTGTGTGTCTGTTAGGGAACACCATGCCAGGTACCATGGGCCAAGTAAGTCAGACCAGCCCTCCTTCCCCCACCCCACTGAAGATACCTATGAAAGGTAAATGAAATGTGTGCAAAGTTTATTTACAAAGCTAGCAAGTTGTAAGAATAGTAGAAAGTGCTCCCATACAGCCTTCGTTCACAGTCACCTCGTCTTCACATTCTGCCACTTTGGCTTTCTCATTCCTGCTCATCTGCTGCAAGGGAATAACCCTTTTCTACATAACCATCTAAGAATTAGTAGCAGACAGCACCTAAACTAAAGGTGCCTAAAGGCTGTTATTGTACATAACCATTGTGCAATTGAGAATTGGGACATTTGGCTCAGCGCCTGTGGCTTGACGGGCTAAGGCGCCAGCCATGTACACCTGAGCTGGCGGGTTCAAATTCAGCCTGGGCCGCCAAACAACAATGGTGGCAGCAACCAGAAAAAAAATAGCTGGGCGTTGTGGCGGGCGCCTGTAGTCCCAGCTACTTGGGAGGCGGAGGCAGGAGACTCACTTGAGCCCAGGAATTGGAGGTTGCTGTGAGCTGTGATGTTATAGCACTCTATCCAGGGTGACAGCTTGAGGCTCTGTCTCAAAAAAAAAAAAAAAGAGAGAATTGGGACATTTAATGTAAATATAATACAATACTCTAAAACAGTCCACGTTCACACTTTACCGGTTATCCCAATAACGTCCTTTATAGCACGTTATAGGCACGTGCTCCCTGATGTTATAAGATCCAATCACACCTTGAATTTCGTTGTTACAGCTCCTTAGTGTCTTTTAATTTGTAAAGTTCTTCTGCCTTTGCCTTTGATGATGAAATTTTAGAGGAATGCAGCCTAATTGTGTGGTAGAATGTCCCTCATTTGGAGTTTGTCTGATGCTTCCTCTTGGTTAGATTCAGGTTATATATTAGAGCTGGGACTCTGACACAGGGGCGGGGTGTCTTTATCACCGTGTTACATCCTGCGTCACATGATTCTGTGTTTGATCTTTAAACTAAGGTGGCATCTGCCTCATTTACCCCCTATACCCTCTTTACCCATGGTGACCAGAAATGGCTGTAGGAGACACTTTCAGATGATATAAACACCATGTTCCTCTTCACACTTCCGTCAGTAGTTTCAGTGTGGTTTCTTTTGCATTTCTCATCTGAGAAGTGAGACTGCCCGTGGCTTTCACACGTCTCTAAGCTGTCTCTGTGCACCCCCACTGGCCTTTGCTGCATATAGCTCTTGCATTTTGAATCTGTTCCTACTGTTTAACAAAGAAGCTAACGCTCTCAATACCTGGATTTCTTGCTTGCCGAGCAAGGGAGAGCTGGACGGCAAAGCATGGCCCCTTTGTATGAGATAAATTGTTGAGCATTGTGAGGTTTGGGGGTGGGTAGACTCTCAGAAGTGTGCATGTTGACAGATGGTTTGGCCTCTAGTTTGTAAGAACCAGGGAGCATGTGCCTTTGAATTCTGACAGGCATGGACGTGTCCTAAGTGTAGAGGCACAGAGTGTAGGATCTGGGTCACATGACCCAGCTGAAGCCCCGGCTCCATCCCTTACCAGCCATGTGGTCTTGGGCACCTTCTCTGTGCCTCAGTTTTTTCCTCTTCAGAATGAGGGAGAAGAGCAGCGACTCCATCGTGGAGTGTCATACTTGTTTATGATGTAAGCACAGAGGCCATGCCAAGTGCAAGGCCAACATCAGCACATGGGCACTGCTGTCAACCAGTGATTTAAGTTGTATAAATTTAAACAGAATCCATCTTGTACTACTGATTTTCTTTATTTTTTTAACCAAACGAACAATACGTGTTCATGTGTGTCGTATTCTTATCACACATTTGTGGACTCAGTGATTTCATGTTCCAGGTAAGAAAGCTGCTGCGTCTATAGACTACCTTAAATGTACCTACTACACAGCATCAATGAAATGATACATTTTTAACTAACTTTTTTTTTTTAATCTTTTCCTTTCTAAAGTGATGTTCCTCCATCTTATGTTCAAAGTAAATTTTATAAGCTGAAAGCTACCTATGTTCCCCTTTGGCAGAGGAAGACTTTTCCAGGTCAGTATTTTGAAGATTTGTCTGGTTATCGTGATGTCTGGGGCCTCATGCTGGTGTGTGAGTCACCTGGGCAAGTGGCTCTAGCTTCTTGACTCCAGCCTTATCAGTAGTAAAATGGTGTCACGGTGATGGCCGACCAGTGCTCCCTGACCTGCGCATCCTCTGCTATGGTAGTGATGGCCAGTCCTGGTGTTTGAGTGATTCCTAGGGCCCAGCAAAGGGAGGGACCAAGTTTCCAGAGCACTGCAGACAAGGGCGAACACACCAAATATGGGCTCATTTTCCACTCCTCCTTCATTGGCCGAGCAGCTGCCAAGAACAAGGCCAAATCTCCAAATACCTGGCAAACAAAGGCAGTATTGCCTCACGAATCTATTGCTTTTCTGAGGTGCCCACCAGCGTGTTGGGGAGAAGCTTCCAGAGCAAGTTGAGGAGTAGCTGTCCTTTGAGATTGGAGAGATTCCACGAAAGAATCTGGGTGTCGTGAAGGAAGCGGTGATTCAAGATGAAGTGGCTGCTGAGATTACCAGGAAACTGGAGAGGCAGGAGAAACACATGAAGAAGGAAAAGAGATGACTGGCTCCACGCGCCCTTGCGTCTTCACAGAACAGCAGCAGCACTCAGATGAGGCGGAAAAACCCAAAGAGAAGCAAAAGCAAAAGCCACAGGAGGTTCCTCAGGAGAATGGAATGGAAGACCACCCATCTATCCCTGTCTCTAAACCCAAGAAAAAGAAATCTTTCTCCAAGGAGGAGTTGGCTAGTAGTGATCTGGAGGAGGCCACTGCCAGGGTAAGTCCTCCCAGGAAGAAGAAAGCATCACCCAAGAAGAAAACAGTAGTTAGTGATCCTGAAAAGCAGGCAGTAAGGATGTCTAAAAGAAAGTTCTCCTCTAAGGAGGAGACAGTCAGCAGGGGCTGGAAAAGGGTGCAGCTCCAAGAACAGCTTCAAGAAGAAGAAAAAGTTTCACAAAGTTCCCCAGGAAGATTAGAACGGACATTCCTGTGAGGAAGGGGTAACTTATACCCCACAGTGACATTTCTCACCCCATGTCCATACCTCAAAAAAAACAAATTCACAAAAACAAACAAAAAAATCACAGAAAAAAAAATTAGTAAAATGGTGGGCTGGGCACTTTGGCTCATGCCTGTAATCCTAGCAAGGAGGCCAAGGCAAGTGGATACTTTGAGCTCAGGAGGTAAAGACCAGCCTGAGCAAGAACGAGACCTCATCTCTACTAAAAATAGAAAAACTAGGGCGGCATCTGTGGTTCCATGGGTAGGGCACCAGCCCCATATATCGAGGGTGGTGGGTTCAAACCTGGCCTGGGCCAAACTGCAACAAAAAATAGCTGGGCGTTGTGGCGGGCGCCTGTAGTCCCAGCTACTCAGGAGGCTGAGGCAAAAGAATCACTTAAGCCTGAGAGCTGGAGGTTGCTATGAGCTGAGACACCATGGCACTCTACTGAGGGTGACAAAGTGAGACTCTGTCTCTAAAAAAAAAAAAAATAGAAAAACTAGCAGGGTAGGGTGGTTGGCGCCTGTAGTTTAGTTACTCAGGAGGCTGAGGCAAGAGGATTGCTGTGAGTTGTGATGCCACAGCACTCTATTGAGGGCAACTAAGACTCTGTCTCAAAAACAAACAAAAAAAAAATTTGACTCAGCGCCTGTGGCTCAACGGGCTAAGGCGCCAGCCACGTACACCTGAGCTGGCAGGTTCGAATCCAGCCCGGGCCGGCCAGACAACAAAGACGGCTGCAGCCAAAAAATGGCCGGGCGTTGTGGCGGGCGCCTGTAGTCCCAGCTACTTGGGAGGCGGAGGCAGGAGACCCGCTTGAGCCCAGGAATCGGAGGTTGCTGTGAGCTGTGATGCCACAGCACTCTATCCAGGGTGACAGCTTG
>CAUYRH010115985.1:0-19855 GCA_963574655.1 Perodicticus potto | reverse complement strand
CGCGGGCTCCGTTCCACGTTAATGATCCTTCCGCAGGTTCACCTACGGAAACCTTGTTACGACTTTTACTTCCTCTAGATAGTCAAGTTCGACCGTCTTCTCAGCGCTCCGCCAGGGCCGTGGGCCGACCCCGGCGGGGCGATCCGAGGGCCTCACTAAACCATGCAATCGGTAGTAGCAACGGGCGGTGTGTACAAAGGGCAGGGACTTAATCAACACAAGCTTATGACCGCACTTACTGGGAATTCCTCGTTCATGGGGAATAATTGCAATCCCCGATCCCCATCACGAATGGGGTTCAACAGGTTACCCGCGCCTGCCGGCGTAGGGTAGGCACACGCTGAGCCAGTCAGTGTAGCGCGCGTGCAGCCCCGGACAGCTAAGGGCATCACAGACCTGTTATTGCTCAATCTCGGGTGGCTGAACGCCACTTGTCCCTCTAAGAAGTTGGGGGACCCCGACCGCTTGGGGGTCATGTAACTAGTTAGCATGCCAGAGTCTCGTTCCTTATCGGAATTAACCAGACAAATCGCTCCACCTACTAAGAATGGCCATGCACCACCACCCACGGAATCGAGAAAGAGCTATCAATCTGTCAATCCTGTCCGTGTCTGGTGATTGGTTATTTTAAATGCTCCTTTGCGCTTATTGGTTAGGCCTACCAATCTGGCTTGGGTCCCCTGATGGGGTGAGTGCCTCACCTAGCCCTCATAAGCTAGGAATGAGAACAAAGGAGCTCTGAGATGGAGGGCTGTTCTCGGGAACAAAGGAATTCTAAGATGGCAGCTTCTTACAAGATGGAGTTACTCTTATTTTTTCACCTGTGGACAGTTACATCCTGAGATGAGACCTCCTCTGAGGGTTGCCTGTGGTCAGCCAGGGAGGGATGGACCTCAGAACACCCAGTCAGAGGGGAGGGGACATGGGCACTACTCAGTGTGAGCTGGTATGGAGAGGGGTCTTCAGCAGACTTAACAGAAGGCTGTTTGGAATGGGTCTCAGTGTTTGTCCTGTTCAGTATTCAGATTTATCATTTTTGGGAGACTAAGTTTTTCTAACTACTAGTATTTGGTACTTTTGTTAGGAAAGGGCTGGTTCTTTCATTCAGGGAAAACTTCCAGGGCAAAGTGACATCCTGAATGATGCCAGGCTAGGACTTGAGCTAGGGGTGCTGTGGTGGCATGTTCCAGGCAGAGGCCACCCACACACCTGCTACAGGTGGCCCCTGTTGGTGCGCTTATGGACTCCACTCCCTGCAGCTCAGTGTGGAGCAGTCCTAATTTGCAGCGAGAAAGGAAGAGCTGCAGCGGGAGAAGTAGAGTGACTGTTTGGGCATGGCCTTGCAGACGTATAGAAGTGAAGGCTTTATCTTGAGGGCAGTGGAGAACCTGCAAAGTCCTTTAAAACAAATATTGACATTTCTGGCTCTGTACAGCCCCCCACTCCTGTGGCTCCCCGAGGTGTGCATCTGTCCTGGCCCCGTCTTCCAGGGCACTCACAGGCCTCACGTACGTGGCTGCTGGAGGCGCCTAGCGCTGGCTTCCCCAACTCGTCCCCAGCCTGCCATTTCTCCTATATTTCTCTCACTATGGGAAGCCTCTGTCTCTGTAAACGCCCAAATATGTTCTTCTCCATTCAGGAACCAAGTGCTCCTGAGCCCCACCCCTCATCTAACCCTGCACTTCATGCCCAGTCCTTTGTACAGAGGGGCACCCACTGTCACCACCAGAGAGAGGGCCCAGCTGTCTCCACTGCTGCTGCTCTTACATACCTACAGTCCATTCTCCAGACTTCCAGAAGAGACCTTCTTGAAAGGCAAATCAGTTCTACTATGGATGCTAAGAACCTCGACACACCCTCCCTGCTATGGGTACAAGAGCCCAGCCTCCCCTGTAGCCTGGGTCTGCCCTGCAGCCCAACCCCTACCCAGTCTGTTCTGCTAACAGCTCTGCCTCCTCTAGCTCTTCCTTGTCCCCTGGTGTCCTGACTGTTCGCATCTGCTACCTCCGGTATATCCTGTCCTGCATGTAGACTCCTGACATTGTCAAATCCCTATTCAAAGAAAATCCTTTTAGTAAACATTTCCAGCCATCTTCATCAAGGTGACAGCAGCAATTGTTTATGTTCTGTTCACTGCGTGGGGCACTGTCCTGAGAACTTGGTATTAGCTTATCTGATATGACCACCTACTCTGAATTTTACATGAACACAAACAGGCACAGGGCACTTAAATGACTTGCTCAAGGTCACACAGTGACAGCGCTGGGGTTTAAGGCCAGACAGAGTCCATGTTCCCGGTTACTGTGCTACTGTGGCCTCACACAGCACTCACTGGCCCTCCTGGCCCCAGGCATGTCTCTTAACACTGCTGAAGAGCAGGTCTAACACTGCTGAAGAGCAGGATGGAGAGGAGGCTTCCTGAGTCTTCTTACTCAGGGCTGGGCACACACCCAGCAGTAGAGTTATGGTCACACTCCTAGTGACCACACCTGCTTTGCTTCCTGGAGCTGGTGGCAGTCTCATGAGTGCCTAGTGCATGGCCCAGGCTCACGTGGAGCCACTGGCTGTGAACCCCAGGAGTAAAGGCTGGAAGACAGGCACACTGGGGAGGTTTGGACCACTGCTCCAGTGACTGCAAGCCCCAAAGGATTCTAGATGGCTCTGTTCAAATGTAGATGAGTCTTCCCCAGGGCAGGCTGTCTTGCACAGCTCCAATCTGCAGGATGTCAGTAAGTAGTCTTGTTACCGGTTGAAGGAGTTAATCAGACATGTCCAGCTGGGTCTGTCGTGCTTAAGATTTTGTGCTCCTGGCACATACACCCTGTGTCTAGTCACGGAAGGAAACTGAGGCTCAGGGAGGCTGGGTTATTGCTCCAGTTCTGTCTTTTTTACTGGGACAGATTTGCCTCTGTGTTGTCTTGAAAGATAATTTTTTGTTTATTTTGAGAGGAAAGAATGTTGTAGTCATTTCTCCAGAGATTTCTTGGATTTTGCTTTTAAAAGGTGTGTCTCTCAAACTTATAGGTGGAAAGTGAGACCAATGTCCTGCAGGACGGCTCCCTCATCGACCTGTGTGGGGCCACTCTCCTCTGGAGAACAGCAGACGGCCTTTTTCACACTCCGACCCAGAAGCATATAGAAGCCCTCCGGCAGGAGATCAATGCCGCTCGGCCGCAGTGTCCCGTGGGGCTCAACACCTTGGCCTTCCCCAGCATCAGCAGGAAAGAGGTGGTGGAGGAGAAGCAGCCCTGGGCATACCTCAGCTGTGGCCACGTGCATGGGTACCATGACTGGGGCCACCGGAGTGACACGGAGGCCAATGAGAGGGAGTGTCCCATGTGTAGGACTGTGGGCCCCTACGTGCCCCTCTGGTTGGGCTGTGAGGCGGGATTTTATGTAGATGCAGGACCGCCAACCCATGCTTTCACCCCCTGTGGACACGTGTGCTCAGAGAAGTCTGCAAAATACTGGTCTCAGATCCCACTGCCTCATGGAACCCACGCATTCCATGCTGCCTGCCCTTTCTGCGCGACGCAGCTGGTCGGGGAGCAGAACTGCATCAAATTGATTTTCCAAGGTCCAATTGACTAATGCCCTTGACAGCCACCTACAACTTTATTAACAAATTACTGTGAAGATTTTGCCACTAATTCTAGATTTTCCTTTTTGTAATGCTGTTTATTAAGGGAAAAGGGCCTAGGGCTAGGATGTAGGAGGGGCCACCGTGATGAAACTCGGCCAGAGTGTGACAGATGGCAGCCGTGTGTGGTGTGCTCAGAGCCACAGCACTGTCATGGGAGTCTGCTTGACTAAACCATGACACCTTTGTAATAATCGGATTTTAAATGCCATGCTTTTATTTTTAACCTTCAATTTTTAACCAAGTTTTTCCCTTTGTAAACTTGGACAAGATTTTGTCCTATTTTACAAATGTAGAAGAAATTTATTCAAAAGTTGTTGGCACATTAATGTGTGACTTTCAGTGCTATGTGATACAGGTGGCGGTAAATCCTGTACAGATGGCAGCTAAGTCTGACCACATACCAAAGGGGTAGCCCTCCAGGTGACAGCGCACGGAAGACCTTAGACACAAGTGGTTATTGTGAAATCCGGGGCTTTTTTCTGATCTCATTTTTTTTTTACCTTTGGAGGAAACAATATTCATACACTTTGGGCTTTTTATAACTTCACTGGAATTTATACACATTCATCAAAATCATGGCATTTCAAACAAAGAATTTTACATAACTTTTTAGTCTGCCTTTTGTCATTTCTACCTAATATAATTTGTCACTAATACTCATCTTGCAGGGCCAAAACTGTTTGGTTGATTAAAATGTGCCAGCTCTTAAAAATTAATTAACCGAGGGTGATGATGACAGCAGTAGATGTGGCCTGGGTATTATACTACCAAGTTTATTTGCTTACTGAATTGTTTTAAGATTTAAAAATGACTAAAAGTAAGCTTTTACTTTTTAAAACCACTTGTTGGGGTTTTGTAAGGTTTATAGTTTTCTTCTTTAAGAAAGCCAAAATAATTCTGTGAGTCTAAAAACAAATCCCAGTGGTAGTCATTTTTGTTCACTCCTTCACCACCATCTGTCACCTTCCCTTGCAGCTTATGAGCCCTGTGAATTTTGAAAATGTTTGCAAATTTAAATGTGATCACACTAAATTTAAATGTGATCATTAAATACACACAACACCAAGTGGTACAGCTGCAGAGATCATTTGAAATTCTTGATTTTCAGTGAGCAAATGAGTGTTTACTGACAAATAATTAAATCAGAATTTCATATGAGCCCCCTCCACCCTCTCTGTTAGTTTCATTCTGTTTAATGAAGATTCCTGGGTGCTCATTCTCCGTGCTCAGGCCCAGCAGGGTCAGCACCCCCCAGAAATCAGAGGTCCCTTAGGACATGGAGACCCCTGGAGGAGCTGGCTGAGATCAGTTAAACCCTTGATGGTGGAGCAAGTTGTATTTACACTGTCATTCTCTTAAATTGACCATTGCACATTTGGGTGACCATTTTTTAACGTTTGTAAATATCTAATTTATACGACTCTAATATGCTATGACTATACTTGAATTGGTGGGTCCAGATTCTGTCTCCCAGCAGATATTTCGCCAGCTTGCAGTTGCTCCAACCCAGTTGATAGGATCTATTACTCGTGATTGCTGCTGCTTAATCTGAGTTAGTATTTTAAACATTAAGCCTCTCAGTTTTAAAACAGCTTTATTTTTCAATGGAGGTCATTGTTTAAGATGAGGCATTTTGGAGTTTGATTTGGTTTGCTAATTTTTAATTGATGTGAAAATTTAACAACAGTCCTCTTACTGACAGCTTCCTCAGTTCTATATAGGTTACCTTACCTACAGACAGAAAATGAAAGGAAAAATATGAACTTACCTACAATAATATATTGAATGCCTTTTGATTTAGCCAGAGTCTACAATGATGAGCTTTCACTGATAAGAGTCTGTCTTCTCAACCTGTGATTCTTCAGGCTCCAAAGAATGATAAAGGAGGCTCTTGTTTCCCTTTTCTTGCTCTATGGCTTGAAGATGGTTTAAGGGTTCTTGATACCTAAAAGCATCTTATAAGCTTAATGTTCTTACGTCCAGAAAGGCCAGATTTTACCTACCAAAAACATTTTTTTCCAAAACAGTTAATGTCCATCATAAGTCTAGTAGTTCTGCATGTATGTGATAAGCGCCCAAAAATAAAATTACCTTCGAACCTGAAGTTTTGGACTTACAATAAACTCAGATACCTTAAGTGTAAGCTGGAATTTGGTCAGTGAGTTCCAAGCTCTTGGAAGAATAACAGGGAGTCCCCCTCTGTCAGCTCCTGTCTTTCCCTCTGGCTTCGAGGAGCTGCAGCAGGTGGCAAGTCTGGAGAAAGGAGACCGTGCTGACCTTGGCCGCCTGGAGTAAGATCCACCCCTTATAATGTGGACTAATAAGATTCCTTCATGATTATTTCCCCAGAGTTGAAAGCAATTTAGTTTGTGAAAATAAAGAACTCTAGCTCACCAAGGAGAGTAATAAAATTCAGAAAAGTGAACTTCTGAAAAGTCACTTCTGTTTTTGTTCTTGCTTGCCATCCCATTACAGGATGAGTCCTGCTCCCCTATGTGTATATAAACATAAGGAAATTGCTGACTAGTTTGATCTTGGCCTGACTAAAATGCCTTTTGTGAGTAGGTTTCCATAAGTAAAGCCCCAGTGTTGTATTTCCTTAGAAATATTTTCTTTTTCAGTTGTTTATGTCAGTTTACTACCAAAAGAAAAAAAAAATTCAGAGTGGATGAATCACAACTCTGAGTATTTTTCTAGTCTGGAATTTTTATTAATAATTGGTGCTGCCGGCTCTTGCCTGCTTCAACTCGCAACATTGCCCTTATTTGGGATGGCTTTTTGCAGAAAGGGCTACAGTTCACACTGCAGAGTAAGTATTAAGTTTCCTAGATTTTTACCCTTAACTGTGGCACAAAAGAATTAAAATTTGTTAATATAAAGAGCATATTTATCATTCCCCAGTAGTTAATTATAGAGTTTGGTAACTTTATGCCTCAGGGATGCCATGTGACATATAGCTGGTTATAGAACTTCAGGGTTAGGGTTAAAGAAAGGAGAAAGCCATTGGAAAAATGATAGGCTTCATTAAGGAGACAAATGAATCTGTATGCAGAAATATGCTGGGAACTGGCATAAACATGATTGTAGTAGAATTTATTTTTAAGTACCAATAGGGAAATTATTCTAAGTTATCATGTACACTGTGTTAGGAAAGTTGAGGAGAACTCTTTTCTTCATTAAGCTTCAATGCCTTTTATTTCTGCTTTCATAGAAAAACTCAAACCTCTTATGTGGGAGCTCAGTATTGTTATTTGGGCACTTTCAAGAGTTGAAAGCATGTTTTCTACTTAACTTGAGTGTAATATAGGTTATATAGAATTGTTGTCTGCAGTTCTATGATTCTGCTCACTTCTTTTTTTTAATGCCATTCTGTTCTTCTGGTGTGCATGAAAGAGTGTACGATCACAACAGTGTTGATGCTGTGTGACTAGTCACCATGCAGTCCTGCCTGGGAACAGTGGAACTTGTGATAGACAAACCCCACTGGACCTTGACTTTAGGCCAACTCCAGCCCCGTCCCTTGCCTGTGAACCTTACATCCCAGTTGTTGGTTAGTCTTTGCAGACTACGGGTGTGCTGTTCCTCCCCAGGGCTGGGGGTGGAGCACAGCTCTCTCATCATTTCCCTAGGATTCAAAGGCCAGTAAGACGTTAGGATCATCTTAAAAGAATGTAACCGTGATTGAAGCAGTAAAACAAAAGAAGGTTCAGTATTTTCTTTTGAGTAAAACTTACATCTTTCAAATAAGTTTTTGCCCTCATGAAGAATCCCCTAGGGAAAGATAGGGGAAAATGAATATTTTTCCAGTTCTACTTGACTGTTTGTAAACATGTTTCTAGACAAACAAACTAGATGAAAGGAAATCTGTTTCTTTCTAGCTGAGATGACAGATTGCTTTTCGGTATTAATAATCTAGAACTTTAAGGGGGTGGTCATATTTACCATGTATAGTGTTATGAGCAGTCAAATTTTATGAATATATTTGTAAAATTGTTCTTTTATATTTCATGTCGAATTGAAAAGTTTATTTCTTCACTATTGTACCTGTGGAAATACAAGCCATTTTACAGGAAAAATCTTCAAAATCTATTAAATGGATCTCAGTACATTGTATGTTGTGGTCAGACTCCACGTTGTCTCCAGCTGGGTTGGGACATGTGGGAGGTGGCACCAAGGTAGACTTTAGTTGTACATTTCTCAAACTTTTAAGTTAATGCCCAACAGTTGACTTTATTAACTTTTTAATGTTCTTTATAATACATATGTAAATCTGGATTCTAAAAATCCCCTACTTTTTTTATTAAAGAAATTACTATTTCTTATGATACTACATCACTGTCAAATAAATCTAACTTCCAGGCAGACTTAACCTGGATTGTAATGGATTTTCTTCATGATCTTTACAGTCATGTTGCTACTTTTGTGATGATCATCATTCACTTTTCTTCTTACAATTCTTTACATAAGAATTGTGTGTAAACCTTCAACCTTTACCATAAGAAAATATTTGTGGCAATTTTTTCTTATCACATTGATATTCGAAGAGTCAGTGTTACCGAGGAAAATAGATTTTTTTCATTTCCAAAAAATGCACACTTAAATAGACTTTTATTTTACGGGATAAGTGTTCCATGCTTTGTCAGATCCAAGTTCCCACAAATTATAAGATGTGTTGTAGAAAAATACAGCCAATTACAATTGAAAGACACCTCCCGTTGGGCCAGGCTGCCAAGACTATTCAGTGGGGACAGGATAGTGTTTTCAACAAGTGGCCCTGAGACAACTAGAAACCCACATATAGAAGAGTGAAGTTGGACTCCTACCTCATACAATATACAAAAAGTGAAGTGGGTCAGAAAGCTAAAACTATAGAACTTTTAAAGAAGACATAAAATAAACTTTTGTGATCTTGGATTAGTTTATGATTTTTTAAATACAACCAAAAAAATAGATTAAACTGGACTTAATCAAAATTAAAGTTTTGTGCATCAAAGGATGTCAAGAGAGTAAGAAGACAATCCACAAAACAGAAAATGTTTGGAGATCACATAGCTGATAAAGGACTTGTGTCCAAAATATGCAAAGAGCTCTTAAAACCAATTGACAAAATGTAACTTGTTAAAAAATGATTAAAATATTTTAATTCTCAGAATATTTTTATACGGATGGCCAATAAGCACATAAAAATGAGCTCTAGGGTGACGCCTGTGGCTCAAGGAGTAGGGTGCCGGCCCCATATACCAGGGGTTTGTGTTCAAACCCAGCCCCAGCCAAAAGTGCAGAAAAAAAAAAAAATGAGCTCTACATCATTAGCCACTGGGGAAACGAAATTAAAACTACATGGTGCCAGGATGGCTGCATTCAGAAGAAGACAGTTACAGATGTTGGCGAGTAGTTTGGAATACACTGAGACACTGTTGGTGAGATTATAAAATGGTGCAACTGCCTTGGAATAGTTTATTATTCCTCAAAAGATAAAATACATACTGCCATGTGTGACCAGCGATTCCACTGATAGAAGTATGCAGAGAATTGAAAACATGTTCACATACCAACATAGGGAGGTTCATGCAGTGTTATTCATAATACCCAAGGAGAAATAACCCAACTGCCCATCAGCCGAATGATGGATAAAATGTGGTGTATTCATACAATGGAATATTATTTTGTTATAAACATGAAGTACTGATACATACTACCATATAGATGAACCTTGAAAACAAATTAAGTTGGAAGAAATCAGACCCAAAAAGCCACATGTTGTATGTAAGGAATAGACAAATTGACAAGAGACAGCAAGTAGGCAGTGGTTGCCAGGAATTACAGAAAGAGAAGAATAAGGTACAGGTTTATAATATCCAGGGAGTGATGAAAATATTATAAACTTTGTGGTGATGGTTGATGAATATGCTAGTAAGTGCATAGACGAAAAACTACTGGCTGGATTGTACTCTTGAAAGGGTGACTACTATAACACGTGAATTATGTCTCAGTACAACAGACATCCTAAATTCTGAGATGTTGGCTTGTGAAAATGTATATCTTAGAATTGAAATTCCATACTCTGATCTCTGCTTAATCTTTCAGATAAAAATACTCAGATCTTCCAAATTCTTAAAACATAGCTCACTTCTTTCCATTGCACTTGTTCTTGCCAACAGATAAAGGCACATAAGCCTTCCAAAAAAGATTAGAAGACAACTTCATATTCTTAAGGCTGGCTGTATTGCCTTTTTTTATATGTGGATGAAAGCATGGGGTGCTATTCTGAAAGGCTTCAAATTCCACTTTATTTAAAAGGTACTTTCATGGGTGGAAAATTTTTATCAACAAAATAAAAACTAAGAAGGGCCTATTGTAAAAAAATTTAAAGTATGGTAAATATAAAATAGCCTTCAATAATCCCATCATCAACAATGTGAATATTTGGAGGTATAGTAACGTGCCGCTTAACAGTAGGGACACATTCTGAGAAATGTGCCACCAGGCAGCTCCACATGGTGCCAGCATCACAAGCACATGCAGTTGCACACACCTAGACAGCAAAGCTCAAGACACACCTGGCTGTAGCTATAGCATGCTGCTCCTGGGCCACAAACCCTACAACATGGTATTGTTCTGTGGACAGGTGCATCAGATAACACAATGGTATTTGTGTATCTAAACCCATCTAAATACAGAAAAGGTATGGCAAAAATATAGTATAAAAGATAAATACTAGGACACCTGTGTGGAGCACAAGACTTGACTGGACATGCCGTCCTGGCCACACACCAGGTGAGTTGGTGTGTGCCTGGAGAGCAAGTGTGTGGGCTGAGGGTGCAACTCTAGACACTGTGCACTCAGGCTACACTAAATCTATTTACAAGTAGGTTTTTCCTTCAATAATAAATTATCCTTAGCTCCACCTCCTGGCAGACCAGTGGCAGCATTAGACCTCACAGGAGCACTGGCTCCCTCATCCCCCACACATGAGGGATCTGGGTTGCACCTCCTTATGACACTCTAATGCCTCAGCGCTGGGGAATGGCTGTAAATACAGATGATGTTTCACTTGCTGCCCCCACACCCCACAGCTCACCTCCTGCTGTATGGCCCATGAGTGAATAATCCGGCAGATCAGGTGGCCCTTTGTCCAGGCGAGAAGAGGATCAACTGCTTGAGATCCCAAATGACAGTGGCCTTGAAATCATGTTGGAGATAGCTTCACATCTCCATACTTCCAGGGTCAAAGTCAAGGGGGACTATCCTGAGATGACCGCAAAAGCACTAAGAGCATCTCTAGTTCCTGTCTCTGTAAAGCAGTTTTCTGCAGTTACAGCAACCACAATGAGATTGCAGTGCAGACTGGGCATGAACAACACACTCAGTGTCACTGTTTCCCTCACCCCAAATGGGATCCTCTAGTTGCAGTAAAACAAGTTCAGGGCTTCACTGAGTCTGCATGATGGTGAGTTGTGTAATTGTTTCATTAGATGTTACAATATAACAGGGGTCCTCAAACTACAGCCCACGGGCCACATGCAGCCTGCTGCCAAGGACATTTATTGGGCCGCCAGGTGTTTTTGCCACAGCTACCTGTTCTGCTTAGCAGCTGACTCATCCTGGGCCACAGTGCACGTGTGGAATGTGCACCACACTCTCCAACTCTGCTCCTTCTCTCTGTCTCTCCCTGACCCTCCTTCTCTCTGTCTCTCTGCTCTGGGTGTTTTTGCAGTCCTGCTTAGCAGCCAACTAATCCTGGGCCCACAGTGTGCATGTGTGGAATGTGCACCACACTCTCCAACTCCTCTCCTCTCTGTCTCTGACTACTCCTTTCAGTCTCGGGTGTGATAGGAGGAGTTACCAGGTTGCCTGTGAGAACCTGCTGCTGCCTGAGGACCGAGGTAAGAACAAGTTAGGATTTATTTTTATTTTTTTGAAGTTAGGAGGTCTATTTTTTTTTTTTATTTTGCAGTTAGTAGGGCCTTTTTTTGTGGTTAAGGGGAGGCCTTTTTCTTCTGAAGTTAGGAGGTCTCTTTTTTTCAGATAGGGGGCGCCTTTGTTTTTTGAAATTAGAAGAGCCTTTTTTTTGAAGTTAGGAGAGCCTTTTTTTTTAAGTTGGTTAGTTGGTTGGGGGTGGTTTCTAGGGGGGTTGCATCACAGTGATAATGCAAATAGCGCTCAATGCTAATGCAAATTGTCAATGCTCAGAGGTGATGCAAATGGTCAGCGCTCAGTGGTAATGATAATTGTAAGTGCTCAGTATTAATGCAAATTGTCAGCACTCAGTATTAATGCAAATTGCCAGCAGTCAGTGTTATTGTAAATGGTCAGCAGTCAGTGTTAATGCAAATGGTCAGTGCTGAGTCTTATCCCATGGGGGACCCAAACTGGTAATCTGCCTAGGGCCCATGGGAACTTAATCCCGCTCTGCAGGCAGCCAAAGAGTAGGAAACCCAATTTAATTGACAGTAAGTGCATTTATATTCTGATTGCTATTCAGTTGTGTATGATGTTGTATGTTGTGTGCTGTGTAAGCTCTGGTTCACACTGTTGCAATCTCTGAGCAGTGCGAGTTCAGCCATATGCTTGTATGGCTGAACTCGCATTAGATTCGGAAGAAAAAAGGCATAAGTGCATATAGGATATGTGCAGTGTGCATAAGAATTTGTTCATAGGTTTTTTTTTTTTAAACTATAGTCTGGCCCTCCAACGGTCTGAGGGACAGTGAACTGGCCCCCTGTTTAAAAAGTATGAGGACCCCTGCAATATAATAATGATAAAAGAAATAAATGCACAATAAATGTAACACTCAAATCATCCCAAAGCTATCCCCACCACCCTTTACCCTCATCAATGGAAACATTGTCTTCAATGAAACCCATCACTGTTGCCAAAAAGGTTGGGGACAACTGGTATGGAGACTCCAGATGGTGTGTTCACCAGGGAGGAGCCGTGCTTTCTTTTGTAGACAAGCTCCGAAGAGGCTAACTCCACCAGGCTGAGTCAAGTCAGGACTTCATGGCCTTCAACCAAAACTTTGGTTTATTCCCCAGGGCCCTCCCTTTGTGGGTTCTGAACCTTAATCCTGTTCCCAAAGCATGGTGACCCTGCCAGAAACTACACTCTTTTCAGAGGTTATCCACTTACATTTTAGCTTCTTACTCTATTACCCTCTTGAAGAGAAATCCTACTATCTGCCAGGGGCAGAATCTTAAATTTCCAACTTTGTCTGCTGAACCCTGCTTGTCTATGTGCATCCATAGCAGAGTCTTACTCTGCTTCTAGAATCTGCACGTGTCCCAGCGTGAAGATGGCTGCAGCCCAGCAGCTCATGTCCCTGTGACAGCCCTGTGCAGATTGGACCTCCAGGCTCTGTGCATCAGCAGCCCTCTTAGCACCTCTCAGAAGAGTTTTTAATTTAATTTTCCCATGTGGCCTTCTGGTTGTTCTGGGAGAGGATACTGGTATGCTGTGTGACATCTCATTCAGAGGCCGAGGACCTCCTAAGCCACAGGGCAGGGGCTGTGTCCCAGCATGTGATTCTTGTTTATCCAGTTTCTACTTCATGGCTTAAAAAACTTCTCAGAAAGTGAATGTTCCTTAAGATTTGACAAATGCATACCAAAATTCTTCTTTTTTTCTCCTTTTAATGTCAAATGGTGAGGTTTTTACAAAGACATTAAAGATAACAGTCCACATTAAATGTTCAGCAGTGACTTGGCACATAAACTTTTTTTTAATGGGGTTTATGGACTCCCTTGGAGTGACTAGAACTGGTTTCTGTGGAAGTTGCACCCTCTCCCTCTGCTCTCTGATGGGGCACTGTGCCTGGGACCAGTCACTTGATTGTTCAGAGTCTCAGTATCTGCACCTGTGTGATAGTGCGAATAATACCCACCTCACATAATTGTGAGAATTATTTTATTCACTGCATGCAAAGTCCTTAGAACAGTGCCCAGCACACAGCAGTTCAGGCACTGGGTAGGCAAGTTCCACCCTGAAGAGTTTAGTTGGTGAATCTGGTCACTTGTGCAGAAAGAGCCAGTGGATCTGACTTTGGGTACGACCAAGATCCAGAAGGCTTTGACAAACCAAACACCAGAAGCCTTTGACTAACCCTAGTGAACTCTCAGCAGCTGGTCTTCCCCGAGGCCACGGCACCTGAAGCAACCAAGGGTCTGACCAACTTGGACAACAGATAACCCAGATCAAAGCCCAGATAGAGTGGAGGACTTGTGAAGGCTGGCTTCATGGCTTAAAGTCACTTTGATCTGGGAACTGGAGTGTACGTTGGTTTCCATTAAGAAAGAGATGAGCAATGCTGTGGGAACAGTACCCCTGCCTCTCCCTCCCACCCATGCAATCACCTGAGGTGACGTGGGTCATTAGAAGGTTACACTTCTTGGCTGGCCACCCCTCTGTTTAAGAAGGAGCCCTCTTTACGTGTGGATGTCACAAACCACACCACTATTTTTAGCCTGTGTTTTTGTGCTTCTTCTGCATGATGAGTAAGGATTCTCTTTTTAAAAATAATTGACATTCCGTTATTTGATCTTTGACAAACCAATTAAAAACATTCAGTGGCGAAAAGACTCCCTATTTAACAAATGGTGCTGGGTGAACTGGCTGGCGACCTGTAGAAGACTGAAACTAGACCCGCACCTTTCACCATTAACTAAGATAGATTCTCACTGGATTAAAGATTTAAACTTAAGACATGAAACTATAAAAATACTAGAAGAAAGTGCAGGGAAAACTTGAAAGAATAGGCCTGGGTGAATACTTTATGAGGAGGACCCCCCAGGCAATTGAAGCAGTATCAAAAATTTACTACTGGGACTTGAAACTAAAAAGCTTCTGCACAGCCAAGAACATAGTAAATATAGCAAGCAGACAGCCCTCGGAATGGGAGAAAATATTTGCAGGTTATGCCTCTGACAAAGGTTTAATAACCAGAATCCACAGAGAACTCAAACGTATTAGGAAGAAAAGAGCAAGTGATCCCATCTCAGGATGGGCAAAGGATCTGAAGAGAAACTTCTCTAAAGAAGACAGGCGCGTGGCCTTCAGACACATGAAAAAATGCTCACTATCCTTAATCATCAGAGAAATGCAAATCAAAACTACCTTGAGATATCATCTGACTCCAGTGAGATTAGCTCACATAACAAAATCCCAAAACCAGAGATGCTGGCATGGATGTGGAGAAAAGGGAACACTTCTACATTGCTGGTGGGAATGCAAACTAATACGTTCCTTTTGGAAAGACGTTTGGAGAGTACTCAGAGATCTAAAAATAGATCTGCCATTTGATCCTATAATTCCTTTACATGGTATATACCCAGAAGACCAAAAATTACATTATAACAAAGATATCTGTACCAGAATGTTTTTTAAAAATTTTTATTGAATCATAATTGTGTACATTGGTGCAGTCATGGGGCACAATGTGCTGACTTCATATACAATCTGAAATATTTTCATTGAACTATTTAACATAGCCTTCATGACCTTTTAAACACTATATGAAGACATTTATATTCTACATTTAGTAATTTTCACTTGTACCCTTGTAAGATGCACCGTAAGTGTGATCCCACCAATCACCCTCCCTCCACCCATCTTTCCCCCTCCCCTCCCTTGCCCCCCTCCCCATTTCTTGTGCTATAACTGGGTTTTAGCCTTCATATGAAAGCTATAGATTAGCTTCATAGTAGGGCTGAGTACATTGGATACTTTTTCTTCCATTCTTGAGATACTTTGCTAAGAACAATATGTTCCAACTCCATCCATGTAAACACAAAAGAGGTAAAGTCTCCATCTTTCTTTAAGACTGCATAGAATTCCATGGTATACATGTACCACAATTTATTAATCCATTCGTGGGTCGATGGGCAATTGGGCTTCTTACACGACTTAGCAATTATGAATTGGGCTGCAATAAACATTCTGGTACAGATATCTTTATTGTGATGTGATTTTTGGTCTTCTGGATATATACCTAGTAAAGGAATTATAGGATCGAATGGCAGAGCTATTTTTAGATCTCTAAGTATTCTCCAAACATCCTTCCAAAAGGAATATATTAGTTTGCATTCCCACCAGCAATGTAGAAGTGTTCCCTTTTCTCCGCATCCACACCAGCATCTCTGGTTTTGGGATTTTGTTATGTGGGCTAATCTTACTGGAGTTAGGTGATAACTCAAGGTAGCGAAAAACAATTTTGAATGTGAAGGATTGCAGAGTAATGCATCAAACTACAGCCTCACTGACAACCGTAAAAAGTAGATACATTTTTTTTTTTTAATTAGACAGAGTGTCACTTTGTCACCCTTAGTAGAGTGCTGGGGTGTCTTTCTATGTATAGCTTTTTCCATATTTCAAATTATTAATATTTGCTTTTGCTAGATGACCAGAAGGTGAATTACTAGGGTATTAGTAAAAATCTTTCAGTCTCAATACATGTTACCAAGTTGCTTTCAGAAGGGTTCACTAATTTTCATAAACCTCAACAATTACAAATATGGCAGTTTCTCTAGTTCTCTCTACCTCTCAGCTTTGATTATTAATCTCTCCACTGAATAATAGACTAGTCTCTCTTTTGCCAGCATATTCTCTTTTTTATATTGTTAGTGAGGTTTATTTTATACGATGTCCTCTTTTCCAGAGAGACCTTCTACTTGTATCTATTAGTCTAATGTATTTTTTTAGTAGCATATAAAAGAAGCGTAAAACAGTGACAAGCGAATCCTCCATCTGGACACCTGTTTCTCCAGACTCTACCCAGAAGCAACCACTCATTCTAGTTCCCGTTTTTCTTCCAATCCAGCTTCTCAATGTTTCATCCAGGCCCTAGAATTTACATGTATAAACGTCCCATTGGACGCATTCATAGAAAAGCAAATAAAAGCAACTTAGCCTGGGTTTGGTGGCTCAGACCTATAATCCTAGCACTCTGGGAAGCCAAGGCCAGAATATTGCTTGAGCTCAATAGTTCAAGACCAACTTATGCAAGTGTCTGTTCTAAAAATAGAAAAATTAGCTGGCTGTTGCAATGGGCACCTATAGTCTCAGCTATGTGGGAGGCTGAGGCAGGAGGATCACTTGAGCTCAGGAGTGAGGTTGTTGTGAGCTAGGCTGATGCCACTGCACTCTACATGGAGTGAGAGAGCAAGACTCTGTGTAAAGAAAAAAAAAAACACTTGAGGGGATTTATACAGGATGGTGAGCCAAGTGTGGGCACTGGGACCCTTTCCTAGGCTGGCTCCTGCCTACAGTGAGCTCCTCATAAAGTTCCCCAGTCTGCCCCACATGATGGAGACAGACCTGCCTTGGGACTGCTCACCGAAGGATCGCAACCAGGTGTGGGGACTTGTGGGTGGGTGAGGTGACCCTGAAGGAAGTCTGTGCACCAAGTTTGGGCATTTTCGGTGATCACAGGCAGTGTCAAAGATGTGAGGGGGCTCCAACTTGAGAGAACAAGGACTGTGTGAAGAGGCCCAGGCCTTTCCAAGTTTCTGCACTCCTGAATCTTAGAGCTTGGGCATGCCCAGGAGTCTATGTGTGCAAGCCCCAGACTGTCACTGTCAGCCCCAGATCATTCGGTGGCTCCTTCCCTCCTGTGTGCCCCGTCAGGCTTCAGTGAATCTTGCTGCCCACTTTGGTGACATCTGCCTCTGCTACAGTGTCCTCGAGTCTTCACTGTCTCAATTCCCACTGCCTTTCAGGCTCTCTTTAAAGGGCACCCTCTGCACCAGCTCCAGTGTTACGGGCAGCATGTCTTTCTTCCCAGATGGGCCCACAGTGCTCAAAACCATAAACATATGGACACTTACCAGGGAGGGCAGTGAGGATGGGACCAGAAGGGATGTGGTGTGGGAAAAGAGATATTGCCAGTCAACCCCTGAGATGACAACAGGAGATTTAGAGCAAAGGCTCAGGGTCTCAAGTGCCCACCGACCCATGAATGGATTAACAAATGGTGGTCTATGTACACAATGGAATACTATTTGGCCATAAAAAGATGGAGACTTTACATCTTTTATGTTTACCTGGATGGAGCTGGAACATATTCTTAGTAAAGTATCTCAAGAATGGAAGAAAAAGCATCCAATGTATCTAATACTATTATGAAACAAATATATAATCATCTACACATTCATATGAATGATAAAACAAAACTATACTCCAGAAAGAAGGAGGGAAGAAGAGGTGGGGGGAGGCTGGGAGGAGAGAGGGTACTTGGTGGGACCTCACCGAATGTGCATAATGCATACATTTTAAAACTATTAAGAGTAGAATATAAATATATTACCACAACAAATAAGTAAGGTGATGGTTATGTTAACAAGTTTGGTGTAAGCTTTGCACATTGTATATCAAATCAGCACATTGTACTCCATAAATGCATTAATGGGCACAGTTATGATTTAATAAAAAAAAATTAAAAAGAAACAAAAAACCCACAAAGGCTCGGAATCTGTGGGTGGCAGAATTCCTAACCAGGTATTAGTTTTCTGAGCGCTCCTGGGTTCCTGGGTGGGCTCTTGAGGGGCTAAGAGGCATTAACGGCATCACAAGATTACCTCTAGTGAGCCCTGGTGTAACAGCAGCGGTGGCCAGCAGAGGGAGCTGTTGGCCACTTCTGGCTCAAATGGGACACAATGAGGTCCTGTGATCCAGGTCTCACCCATCAATGGGGAAGTTCCAAAGAGGACTTTGGACAACACCAAAGTTTGTCTTCCCGGTGTTTCCTAGGTTATCTGGTGTGTTACCCTTATGTCAGTTCTCCTGTCACTATGTTTGCACTGCAATGATTTTAATTTCAACATGTATTGTTTTTGTTTTTTTTTGACACAGAGCCTCAAGCTGTCACCCTGAATACAGAGCCGTGGCATCACAGCTCACAGCAACCTCCAACTCCTGGGCTTAAGCGAATCTCCTGCCTCCGCCTGGTGGATTCGAACCCGCCAGTTTAGGTGTATGTGGCTGGCGCCTTAGCCGCTTGAGCCACAGGCGCCAAGCCTCAACATGTATTGTTAACTGTTATTTTGTAAGACCAAAATTACTCATTTGTACCTTTCAAAGAGCATTTGTTGTGCACCTAGTTTGCAGTGGCTTCCTCTGCGATGAGAAAGGTTCAGTCCCTGGACTCGGATCAGAAATATCCAGTAAGAATTAAAAAACAAGGGGTAGAATCTAAAGCACTTAAGAGGTACAGATGAAGTCTGATGGTGGTTCATAATGGGAAAGGTCAGCACTGGTTGAAGCAATCAGGGAAGTCCTTCCTAAAGGAAATGGCATTTAAGAAGGTCTTAAAATTTGTGGAAAATTTTATAACTTTTTATTTTGAAATTGTAATCTTTCACATGAGTGCATCTTTCACCGGTAGAAACAGAGCAAACACAGGATAAAAGTTGGACTCAGAGAAGCAGCCAGTTGTGTTAGAATGTAGGACAGGCCAGGTGCAGTGGTTCATGCCTGTAATCCTAACATTTTGGGAGGCTGAGGTGGGAAGATCACTTGAGACCAGCCTTAGCAACATAGTGAGATCTCATCTCTACAAAAATGAGCCAGGCCTGGAGGCGTGATCTGGTAGTCCCAGTTACTCGGAAGGCTGAGGCAGGAGGATTTTTTGAGCCTAGGAGCTTGAGCTTGCTGTGAGCTATGATGACACCACTGCCCTTGAGCCTGGGTGACAGAGGAGACCTTCTCAACAGAAAAGAAAAGAAACAGAATTTGTGATAAATGAAGTATGATTGGTGGGGAGACTGGAAACAGATTTGGGGCCACATTTTGGGAGGACTCTTGGTGACAGTGAAGCAGTGGATGTTTATAAGGAGATTCTGGATAAAAAGCAGAGGATTTGGGTTTGATGTCTTCTTGTCATTTCTTTTTTTTTTTTTAATAAATGAAACTGTAATTATATAAATATATTTATAAATATTTATACAATTATATACTTATACATAAGCACTTACACAAACTTAGAAAAAAAATGTAAGAACATTAATTCAAAAGGACTCATTGAAGAATAAACAGATATTCCATGATTTCCTTGAGGAGATAAATAACTCATTCTTTAGGGAGGGTTCCTCAAAATCCAACTGTTAGAAACCATATTCTATAATTGTGTACTAGCAACACACAGTATCTTTTCTTCCCCCAAACTCCCCTAATTGCCAATAGAGTACTCTTAAAGTAAATGGGAACATAAAGGTCTCTGTG
>CAUYRH010115983.1:0-18555 GCA_963574655.1 Perodicticus potto | reverse complement strand
CCCCCACTGTATACTAGGACTTTATTTGTCCTCATATCAGGATTGAGCACATAGGGTTCTTATTTCTCCATTTTTGTGATGCTTTACTAAGAATAATGTGTTCCACATCCATCCAGGTTAATACAAATGATGTGAAGCCTCTGTCTTTTTTAGTGGCTCAGTAGTATTCCACAGCTTGTTAATCCATTCTTGAGTTGGTAGGCATTTAGGCTGTTTCCACATTTTGGCAATTGTAAGTTGAGCTGCAATAAACAGTCTAGTAAAGTGTCCTTGTGATAAAAGGATTTTTTTTTCTTCTGGGTAGATGCCCAGCAGTGGGATTGCAGTGTCAAATGGGAGGTCTAGCTTGAGTTCTTTGAGGATTCCCAGAGAACCCCTTTTTGGAACACTGCCTTCCAAAAAGGTTGTATTATTTTGCAGTCCCACCAGCAGTGTAAACATGTTCCCAGGACTGCTTTAAGAATGGCATACCTATAGACTCTAAAATGATGGAGAGTCATAGTAGCCTCATTATATATGAGGTTACTGTATGACAACTTAGAGCAAAAGAAAGGTGAAGGATCTAAAACTGGAGAATTTAAGCCAGCAAAGGATAGTTTGATAATTTTAGAAAGAGGTTTAGCTTTAAAAATGTCAAGGTAACAGGAGGAGAAGCTTCTGTTGACCAACAGGGAGTAGATGAATGAGTTCCTGGATGCCATTAAGAACATCACTGAGTATTATCCATCTAGTTGAACAGGTTTTTAAAGCAGATGAGAGTGCCCTACTCTAGAGGAGGGGGGAATGCCACCAGAAACAAATAAACAAACAAAAAAAACAAAAAACATTTTACTAAGAAAGAAAAGCAAGTATCAGGATTTAAGGCAGAAAGGTATAGGCTAACTTCATTGTTTTGAGGTAATGCAGTTAGTTTTATGACAAGGACAGCCCTTATAGATAAAGCTCCTAACCACTGCCCCCTCCCAAGAAAAAAAAATAAGCACCAGCCACCAGTCCTTTGGTTGTACAATGAGAAGCCTTGAACCACAAGAACTCCCTTTCAGGATTGCTTCCATTGATGCTTCGTCTCTGAAGTCAGGAAGTACCTCACCAATAAGGGATTGCCTTTTAAAGTACTTTTGATATTGGACAATGCCGCTGGTTACCCAAACCCCATGAGTTCAACCCAAAGGCATCAAAGTGGACTACTTGCCCCCAAACACACTGTTTCTATTTCAGCCTCTAGATTAAGAGGTTACATATTACATATGGTACTTTATGGAAAGGACTGTCAATAATACTTTATGGAAGAGAAACTAGACAGACAAGATTGTCATGAAAGTCTAAAAGGGTTACAGTATTGGAGATAAAATTGTTACATTAAAGTGATGAAAGCCATCAACCCCAAGATAATAAATTCCTGCTAGAGAAAACTGTGTCCAGATATTAGACATGACTTCACAGATACATGACAGAGTTAATCAAAGAAATCATAAAGGGGACTGTGGATATAACAAAAAAGGTGAGGCATATAGGGTTCTAAGATATGGATCTCTAAATTAATACAGCATATATTAATATATATTAATAAATATAACAAGCATAACTTACCATCTCTGAACTAGAACTGAAATAACTATCTGTTGTCCTTGGAGTGTAACTGGTAGACTGACTACTTTGTGAAGAATAAAGACCTGAAAATAAAAGTTTAATTTATGAAAAATGGTATTTATTAATACCCTACAAAGTTAACACGCAGGCAAAAGATATCTGCTGGTGAAGTAAGTTTATCTAGCATAACACACAGCACATTAAAATGGGCCAAAATTAGTTAAAATTTTGGATACTTAGCACCTTACACTTTTGACAGAGTACTGGGTTTATTCTACCCATAAAATATTTATAAAGGATAACTTAGGGGAAGAAAGAAAAACAGAGAAAAGTGGATTGATTTTCCAATGTCTGAAACATTTCTTTACGAAAAATTAATTTAGAGTGTCAGCCTGCAGGAAGGAGGAATAAACCAAGTTTATTAAGTCCTAAGGCATCAGACATTTGCTAATCTAATAAGTAAAACTTCACTGTGCAATCAAAACTGTATGAAAAAAATAATCCAAAGAATCCAAAATGATACCTGTTTGTTTTATGCTAAAAATGTAATTTTGTAATTGCAGGTAGAGTTTAAAACTGGGCCTGGGAAGTAGGTTGTGACTCCCTACCATGCATCAACACTAAAGAGCAACAAAAGCTTCAACAGGGCCTACACCCTTGTTTCGCAAAGAGGGCCTGCCATCCAGAAAAGCAAAGCCCACGGAATGTGAAACAACACATACCAAATCACGCGCCCGCCTATATGCAATAAACCACGAGCACTGCCTATTCATGCCTCAGGTCAGGACTAATGCTCTGTCACAGAACATACTTTCAATCAGCTGAGAAGCAGAGAGAACTCAACTGAAATCCGATACCTTTATTTTGTGATTCTAAGAAGAAATTAATACCCCCACAAAGCAGGTTCTTTCTGATAGAGGAACACAGAGCACAGAAAAGCAAAGTTCTGATATTATTTCTAACAAACAACATAACCTAAGGGCATTCCTTTCTCATCTCCACACCCCATAAGGTTCATTTAGTTCTTAGGCACTGTAAACCTACAGTCATCAGTAGGGAAGAAAAATGTCTATTGAATGAATACCTCACCTGTAACAATGCAGGAAAAAATATGCTGATAAAAATGTAAATTCAATTCAAGTCAACACAAATTAACTAATTAATGTAAGGCACGGTGACAGTTATTAGGGATACATACCCTCAAAGTGTTCAGAATGATAAGACATGACAGCAGAAGTCACAGAAGGTACAAAAATAGAAGGGAACTAAATCTGATGAGCTTTAGAGAGAGAGATAATTGGTGAAGATTTATAGAGAGAACATGAGCATAAAAGTTTTTAATTATGAATAAACATAGTTCAGAGAGACAAGATAAAACAATAGCATATGGAATAAAGGAGAAAGGACGTGTCAATATTCCTAAATATTAAAGGAAGTTGCATTCTAATTTGTCCACTAAGGCATCTAGCTAAGGATGGATTAAAGAAGGGTGAGACTGGATGAAATCAGTCATTAGAAGATTACCTGAATAATCTAGGTATGAAGTGATGAGGATCTGCAATAAAGCATTAACATCAGGATGAAGAAGAGGCAAAAGATTCAAATTTCAAGAAAACTCTTGAGTAGCCTCAATCTTTACATGTATATACTTTTTAAAATTGTTGTGAATCTGGTATAACATTAATATCAAAATCTGATAAAGACTACACACATACTATAACTTATTTACAAATAACAAACAAAATATAAGAAAAGTGTTAAAAAGTTTAAAAGAACAGAATAAAATAGAATAGCAAACAGAATCATAATATAATCATGATTTGGTGGTATTTATCACAGAAATGCTGAGACGGTCCAAATTACAAAATCCATTTAATAAAATTCACCTTTCTAGGGTGGCACCTGTGGCTTAAAGGAGTAGGGCACTGGCCCCATATATGGGAGGTGGCAGGTTCAAACCCAGTCCCGGCCAAAAACTGCAAAAAAAAAAAAAAAATTCACCTTTCTAAAACTTCTATATCAAATGAGATATCCCTTCACACCTATTAGGGTGGCCACCATAAAAAATAAAAGCCCCACAAAATAATAAATTTTGGTGAGGATCTGGAGAAAAGGAAACCCTTATGCATTGTTGAGAGGAGCATATATTAGGATAGCCACTATGGAAAACAGTATGGCAGTTACTCAAGAAATTAAAAATAGGACTACCACGTGATCTAGCAATATCACCTATGGAAAAGTTAACAAAGTCCCAAAACAGATCCAGTACATACAGAAAGTTAGTATATAAAAAAGGCAATATCACAACTACCTAGGGAAAAGAAATATTTTAAAAACTTGAATTGATATAAATCTCACACTCTAAGTAAAGATAAACTCCAAATAAAGACCTAAGTATAAACACATGTAATAAAATCATACTAATATTAGAGGAAAATACAGTGAATTCATTTATAACTTGAGAGTGTGTTAAATCTTTCTAGTTAAGTCCAGAAATAATAAATGAAAATATTTATAAATTAAACGCCATAAAAACGTTAAGTCTTTTGCAAAGAAACACTACAGGCAAGGGAAAAACAAAATAAATCAAAAGCCAGTATTAAACTGCAAGAAAACATTTGTTACTTATGTAAAAAAACCTAGGAATCTTTAGTACACAAGGAGCTCTTAAGTGTCAAGAAAAAAGGCCAAAAAGCTAACTGGTCAAAAAATATGAACTAAGAGTTCACAGAAAAAGAAATACAAATAGCCACTGAATATTTTTTAAAGACATTCAACTTCATTCACATGGAAGTACAAATTAAAACTTCTATCTATTCATCCATCTTTGTAAAATTTACAAAAGCTCCTAAGTTTAGCTACAATCCTTGCTGGTGAGGCTGTGGAATAAAATGCACTTTGCTGGTGGAATTGTCAAATGGTGAAACAAGGAACTTGGCCATATAGTACAGCAAACTTGAAATTTGGCAATACCTATTAAATACCAGTTTTAATCTCCCCTTTAACTCAGCAATCCCACTCCTAGAAATCACCCCAAATCGCCTCCACACATAAGAAGCATATGAACAAAGTCATTCACTTACACAATTTTTAAGAATAAAATGCTGGAAAACGCACAAATGTCCAGCAATAGGATACTGATTGAAAAATCATAGTCCATGCACATATGGATTATTAAATAGTCATAAATAAAGGAAAAAGTAGAAGAAGTATCAAGTGCTAACATGAAAGTATCTCAATGTAATACAAAATATTCTATATTACATTTAGACTGAAAAAGTCAGGGACTAAGACTGAGCGATGTGTGTGGGGTAATACACATTTTAGGCTTTATTTTTGAAAAAAAAAAAACAGCACAGAATGATAAATGATAAACCAACAAAAAATATTTATATGTAGCAGAAGGAAATAGGGCAGGAAGGATAGGGACAGAAACCAGACTTAGTAGGACTAGTGTTTTATATATATATATATATATATATGTTTAAAAAATTAAATTAAATCAGAAATAAAAAAGTTTCTAGGTATCCTCACAAACTAAGTAATATGAATAACCAACCTAGCACAGAACACCTAAAAGTGCCAGATAAACATGAAACTTTGTCCACACAAAAACAGTTTACAATGAAAAGACCACTCAAATATGAAGCATTTGCTACCCACAAGCCAACAAGCAATTTGTATTCAGGATACATAAAGACAGATAAGATAGATATAGATATATCAAGGACACATCCCATAAAGAAAACCAAACTTCAGAAAAGAAACATGGGCAAAAGACATGAAAGGCATTTCACAGATGAAACACGATTGGCCAATTTACCTAATTAGTAATAAGAGAAATATAAATTAAAACTAGAACTACAATGAGATATCAGATTACCAACTATGATAAAAACTGACATAGTTTGGTAAAAACATAACAACTAAGATTCTTTCCTTTTGCTAGCTTAAACTGGCACAACCACTTTAGAAAATAATTTTGCCTTATCTTGAAGAGGTAAAGATGTCATATCATATGAAAAAGCAATTCCACTCCTAGAAATACATTCTAGAGGAACTTTCCATACATGTGTGCAGGGAGAAATGTCAAGAAGGCCCAAAGTAGCTTTTCTATGACAGTAAAATATTCAAAAAGCCTAAATATCTACTGCCAGAAGACCCATAAATAGTGTTCCTTTCATATGAGTTACAATAGAAAGCTGTAGAGCAGTAAAAAAAAAACAAAAACAAAAACAAAAAGAAGGGAGGAAGAGAGGAAGGAAAAGGAGGAGGGAGGGAGAGAGGAAAGAAGGAAATCAAAGTGAATGAACCTCAAATTAGAATATAGGGTTTTATAAAATAAAGAAAAGCATGCTGCAAAAAATTATACAGAGTTTGCTTCAATGTGTAAAAAGTTCAAATTTAAGCAAAGGAAAGGTACACCTGTGGTATCACAAAAAACAAACTCAGGATAATAGTTACCTCTAGGGGGCAGGATAGGAAATAACAATTGAGGATATCTTTAAAAGCTATGCATTATTTCTTAAGCTACATAATGAGTACAAGGGTTATGTTTTATTAATGTTGTTATTTATTTAACATACATTGTATGTACTCATCAAGTACATTTTTTAAAATATAAAAGTAATTTTAAGGAGTCACTGCATTACTACTCTGAAATATATATTTACTGTCAAAAATCTAAGAAACACTTAAAATTTAACTAATTTGTATTTAACTGTCAGTATTTAAAAAAGAATAAAACTCACCTATACAGTTATACTGACATATTTTCTTAGTAGATGTTGGCATGCCTTTTAAAGAACATTTTCCTCTTTCCACCAGATTCTAGAAGAAAACCAAAATTTTAATTCCCAAGTATGCATAATATTCACTTATCAACACCACCATTTTATAGTAATTTTCCTTTAAAAAATTTTAATAAGTTTTCTTATGTATATACATTTTCTTTTTATTTTTAACCTTTGTTGTTATATTCTATATATGTCTAATATAAAATATATAGACTTTTTTCCTTCTCAATATGGTATTATTTGAATCTTAAAGAGTCAACCCCTTCATATTTACTATGTAGTATGCTAACTGCTAAGCAGCTTTCATTCTTTTAGTCTATATAGAACTCCCATTTCATTTTTCACCTTCATCAGGTTTCCTAGTGTGACATCAACTACTCCTTTGAATTCAGAAGTTCTCCCTTTTGTTTCCACTTCTTTAGTGATTACTTTCCCATTTTTAACAGTATTATTTAATCTTTATTCCCATACTATTGCTTTAAAATTAAAGTCATTATACCCCTCTTACAAAACCTTGTTCTTTCTTATTCTCTTCCATCCTCAACAAAAGGAACTTAGGAACACTACTCTTTCCCCATCAAAGAGGTTTGTTTTGTTTTTTTTACTTGTTTTAGCTTTTAAGTTTTTTAACCTGTTCATAATCCTGTTTTCAGGAGTGTACCTCTATATTATTTGTATTTGGGAAAATGAGTTCTTTAAAGGAGTAACAAGATAGCATCCAATAATACTAACTACATTCTCCTCGTGGAAAGTCTCCTTTCTTCTTCCCTGTGACACATTCTCCTGGTATTCCTCAAACCTCTCCAGTAGCTCATTCTCAGGCTCTCTTTCTGAATTCTCTTCTCCTGCGTGCCCTCCAACCTGAAATGCGGCTTCTCAGGCACTTGTCAATTATTGTATTTATTCTATACTGTTTCTCTTGAGAATTATATCCATGGATGTGTTCAATGACCACCTACAAAATAAGACTAAAAATCTCTTCTAACCTCAAGCCCTGTCAATACAGAAGCCTACTATAAACTTTCTTACAAACACAGATTTTTCAGAAAATGCTCAATAGGTCTTAATTAACTCATCATCTCCCAGAAATATAGTCCTCTTCTGAATCAGAGTAGGTATTACTTTTTTAAGTATAATATAAAATACATAATGCTCAAATACAATTATTTCTGTCTCATGTAATAAGCTAAAATGAATGATCCCAGTAAGCAGGCAATTTTCTTCCACATAGTGAATGAATCAGAGACCTGATTCTTTCCATCTTGTGTCTTCACCATCCCTTAAGGCCCCTCTTTTCCATCCAGACCCCAGAAGAAAGATATAACAGAAAAAATAATTCATACTTTTTATAATCCCTGACCTAAAAACGATGCATATCACTTCTGCTAACAACGCTTAGTTAGATCTAGCCATATGGCCACATGTACGTGGACAGATGATTAGGAAACATGCTCCTTGGCTGGGAAGCCATTTCACAGTGGCAGCTCTATTCTAAAAGAGAGGGTGCATGAATTTTCGTGGACAGTTACCCTTTTCTGACATCATCTCATCAATTACTCATTTATTCGAATCATAAATTCAGGTCTTCCTTGATCAATTTCTTCCTTCTCCCTTAACTAATCACCAAATCCTATCAAATCTATATCTAAATCTTCTCTTCTCTTCATCCTTACTCTACTGCTAAAGTCCAAATTCTCATTATTTCTTGCCCTGCCTTGAGATTTTTCGCTAATCAAATCTCTCTTCACTGATGACAGAGCCAATTTTTTTTTTTTTTTTTTGAGTGGGTCTCAGTCTGTCACCCTAGGTAAAGGCCTGTGGCATTATAGCTCACAGAAACTTCAAAGTTCTGGATTCAAGTGATCCTCTGCTGAGCCTCCAGAGCAGCTGGGACTACAGGCACCCAAATTTTTCTATTTTTATAGAAACGAGTCTTACTCTTTTTAAGGCTGGTCTAGAATTCCTGAGCTCCAGGGATCCTCCCACCTTGGTCTTCCAGAATGCTAGGATTACAGATATGAGCCACTATGCCCAGCTGACAGAGTTGATTTTTTAATGCCCTAATGTCTTTGTACTTTTCAACTAAAATCTTTGTTTGGTGATAGCAAATTAAACTGCTATATATTATTCAAGGTCATTTATGACCTGGCCTTTTGTATTGTCCAGAATTACCTCCCTCCATTCCTGTACCCCTTGAAATTTATGCTGCAAATGGCAGCAATAACAACTAGAATGAAACCAAGTAAGCAAAGTTTCTAAAACACAAGCTATATATATCTTCTCACATGTTAGTTTCTATCTATGTTGCTCCTTTTTCTGTGTCTATTTGGTAAAATTATTAATTGATAATTGTGTTCAAGAGTTATCTCCTGCATATTTTCCTTCCATGTGAAACTTACAATTGTCTTTAATTAATCTATCACTACCCCTTGTACAAATTTCAGTTGGAGCAACTTATTTAAATGCATTAGATTTTTTTCTGTTTCTGACAAGCTGCTAGACAAAAGCTTCTTAAAGACAGAATCAAGGTCCTTTCCTCTCTGCAAAGGAGGTCCTTTCCTCTCTGCAAAGTCTCGCTTACAAAATAATGTAATCTTCTGGAGAACGATTACTTTATTTATTGCCGCTTTATCCCTGATGTCTAGCATATAGGAGACATTTAATAAGAGTCTTTTAAATGAATTTATAATATGTGCGTGGTGCATATTTATTGAAGAAAAAAGAGAAAATGGTATAATCCAAAATATCGAATCAGATAAGACAGATGTTTAAATCTTGGCATAAGAGTGTGAGCTTTAAACAAGTTATTTAATCTTTCTAAACTTCAGTCTTTCTTGCTTCAGTCTTTCCTGCTTTATAGGATCAGACTCTTGCAGACTATAGATAATGTACATAACGTTCTTGGCACACCCTTATTATGAAGAGAGATCATAACATT
This sequence comes from Perodicticus potto, assembly GCA_963574655.1. NCBI lineage: Eukaryota > Metazoa > Chordata > Mammalia > Primates > Lorisidae > Perodicticus > Perodicticus potto. The sequence continues at coordinate 9,231 of CAUYRH010115983.1, read as the reverse complement.
ATATAACCTATGTCCATGCATGTTTCAAATATAGTCAGATGAATATATAATTATGTTCACTGGTAGAAAACTGAAACCTAAAGCATTTTCCTCTTGAAAGAAATTTTATAAAACTTATAGAAAGTATTTAAAATGTCCTCTAGACTGGTATGTCTCAAATAAAGCACATTATAGTTTCTGAAAAGCTTTTATTAATCTTTAAGCTATAATTTCCCCAGAATAATAAAATAAGTGTTCACCTAAAAAGAAATTTACAAATAAAAGAAGCCTTATATCAAAGTATATCATAAATACTAATATTAAAATGTGATATGATAATACAAACTGATTTAATTGGAAAGATAATGTGCAAATGTGCTTTACCTCACCAACTCCGAAGTCCCACAATTGCTTAGAGTGCAATTCTTCCAAATGGATGTTACCCCTAAGGGTTATAATTAAGATAGCATTAAAATTTGCTGTATTCCCTCTGAAAATTGTTGTTCTACATTATGGTTCCCAAACTTGCTTCATAAAATAATTATATAGGAAGCTTTTTAAAAAATAAAAATTCATAAGCTCCATGCCAAGGATCCTATTCATTACATGCAGGTCAAACAGTATTCTATGTTTTAAAATCATCCCCTCAAGTACTATAGATGTGCAGCCAGGGTTAGGAACCATGTTCAAATCACTTTAATAAAGTACATTTTAAAACTCAAGATTTAACATGATGTTTTTCATTCATAAGTTTTGGAGTTTTGGAGATTTAACAAAAGAGCCTAATTTGTTAATTTTACAAAGTAAGCTGTGAGTCTATATTTTAATTAACCTGTATGTGCCAATCTCGTAGAAATAGTATCTATACAATCATTTTATCATAATTATTTTTAATATTTCTATAAGACGTCACTTCCGGAATAAAAATATATTCTAGTTCATAATTTCCTATCACAGAGGTTTGGCTAAAATACTATTATTACCCAAAAAAATTAGGACTATTCAGAAACTACTAATTAAAATAAAGTTTTATATTTTTGAGATGAAGTCTCACTTTGTCACCTTCAGTAGAATGCTGTGGTGTCATAGCTCACAGCAACCTCAAACTCTTGGGCTCAAGTGATTCTCTTGCCTCAGCCTCTCCCTATAGGAGTTATAGGGCCTGCCACAGCACCTGGCTATCTTTTTAGAGACAGGGACTTGCTCTGCTCAGGCTGATCATGAACTCCTGAGGTCAGGCAATCCATAAAGTTTTCTTTAATTACCTCTAAATACAGACTATTATATAGGAGAACCAGTAAGACAGCCCCAAACCCTAGTAAGTTTAAACATCACCTTAAATATAGAATTTATACCAAGAAGACAAAGCAAAATCTGGTGGAATCTAATTTTTTTTACACAGAAAAAAATTTGTCAATGATGGGATGGAAGAAATGGTAATCTTTTGTTTTCTTTCAATGTCTTTGAGTACATTAATGAAATGACAATCTTGAACATAAACAGGAAGTGTCTCTGAGAGGAAAATGTGGGCAACTGCACTTTATCCTTAGAATGTACACTGACTTGTCGACTGCTAATATGCTTGTTTACACAACTAACATACAGAATAGGGAATTCTATTACTCTCTGTTCTAATTCTACATTAACTGAGCAAGCAAATTCATAGGGAGAGCTACCTGAAAAGTAAGAAAAATGTGCTTTTTCTTGCCTGTAGACATTTATATACATGTGACCCTTTTATTTCTTACTGTCAATTATATAGTGACATTCTGGTGGGTACATGAGTCTCTTGAACATGTTGTTAATTTCCTTAAATCTAATCAACACAAATAATGTTAAAACAAGAAAGTATTTGGAGGCTGGCAAATATGAGCCCTATACTCTAAACTAGGGTGATTCTGCCATGATTGTGACAATTGAGGCTTCGTTGGAACTAGAATGCCCACCCTCAGAAGCAACCATCTACTTCGCTGGACATCATTTTAACCTTAAATATGCATTATTCAAGACCTTGATTTATATTTCCCATATTTACCTAAAAACTTACATAGAATTCACTGGATAATTCTGAATATTTTTCTTTAGTGTCTTCGCTTGGTATTCATTCTCAAGTTTTTCTTCAAAAATAAAATTATATGTTGGGTTAAAAATTTAGTATAATCTATTTTCCTTTTTCAAATCAAAGTACATTAACATGACACATACAGAGGGAAATCACTGATCCACAATGTTATATAATAAAAAGCCATCCTATTTTTGGTTTCAGATTCTTCTAAACACACAAGCAAATGTGTGTATATGTATACATATGTGTGTGTGTATACATATATATATACATATATATAATATACAAATACATATACTAACACTAAACACAAAAAACCAAAAGAATAGTTACTATACTTTCCACGTATAACACTAACCTTTTTTTTCAGAGTTAGTTGGGTAATAATGCTTCTCGACAGATGTACTAAAATCATTTCTTTCATTATTGTTGTACTCTTTCTGATTGTTCTTGGTTAGCTGATGTTTTTCTGGATAACTTGTGTTATTAAAAGTTGAATTACTAAAAGTAAACTCAGGAACTGTAAAAAAGTCTCTAATGCATCTATCAGTGGCTACACAAACATCTCCCATACTATTATAATCACACTTGTCAAATGTTTTCTTTATCCTTTGTTGATCTATGCTTAATAAATTGATCATATTTTGACTAACAAAAAAGTCACACTTCTCTGACAAAAGGCTAGGAGTTGGCTGATTTAAATCATCAAGAAAATTTGAAACCTCTTTTCCACTTTCTTCCCACATATGTTGTACTGATTGTTGTCCAGTAATGAAGTCCACCTGTCTTCTTTCATCCATGTTTCCACAGTCTTCACCCATAATTATGGCAGGTCTTTTAGCAAGCAAAGTCCTATTTCCTGGACTTTGGGATAAATAAAAATGTACTTAGCAAAAAAAAGTACAGATATTTGCATTTAGAAACATGTACTTTAAAGTTAAATTCTTAGAGAACATATTGAATAACTGCTAACATTCACCTAGACTATGTTTTTATATTTAAATAAATAATATTGGCTCGGCACCTGTGGCTCAAGCGGCTAAGGCACCAGCCACATACACCTGAGCTGGAGGGTTCGAATCCAGCCCAGGCCCGCCAAACAACAATGAAGGATGCAACCAAAAAGTAGCCAGGCATTGTAGCGAGTGCCTGTAGTCCAGCTACTTGGGAGGCAGAGGCAGAAGAAGCACTTGAGCCCAGGAGTTGGAGGTTGCTGTGAGCTGTGATGTCACAGCACTCTACCCAGGGCAACAGATTGAGGCTCTGTCTCAAAAAAATAAATAAATAAATAAATAATATTGCTTTGGATGAATTTGTCTAATGTGCTTTTCTAATGACTGAAGATTATTATAAAAATAATCTATACTAGGTTATTTCAAAATGAAAAATTAGTGCATGGTTTAATTTACTGTTATGTTAAAACAAGATATGACTAACCTCTATCTTCTGTAATAAAGTCTAGCCAGTGACCCAGACAACCACTGAATGTCACTGCTGCTCCATTTAACCAGAGAAAGATATTTTGCAGACTGAGCAAAGAAAATTTATTCCCAGTGTTAGAGCATCAAATCAAATAGTTATGAGAACATTATGACAGGTATTTCTCAAGCTAACATGGACATAAACACAACTATGAAGTTCCCCCAAAAAAGCAATATAGATACAAATATGTATATAAACATAATAAATAAAGCCATGAAATAAGATGAATTACATAAAAACTTATTCGGTAAAGGAGTAACTTACAAGTTCCCTTTTAATTCAGAAATGACGATTGCAGGTGAAGCCCAACTTATGTATAAGAATTGAAGGTATGATAGGAAATAGTTACAAATCAAGATTTTTAAAATTTCATTATGAGTCACTATCTACAAATTTATTTGGGATTGGGTTGTTCCAGAGGTTGAGGGTAATGAAGAAATTCAGAGAAGCACAGACTGCTAAGACTCTGATTTCCAATCTTAATTTTTAAGGTATTCATCAAAATTTAGTGAGCACTTACTATATTCAGGCACTAAGCCATGTGTTGGGGACAGAGAGATAAAAGACCTTGGTTTGATGTTAAAAAGATTAATGTTTTTACCCATGAATGTTCATGATCCTACAATGTTTTGCAATAAGGATCTTACTAGTTTTTTAGGCAAAATAATGTTATTTTGCTATGCCAAAAGACATAATCTAAGTATGTAATAATATGCACCATTAACACCAGAGAAATTTCTATTACTCTAAATGGGAAAGTAGATATAAAAGCCCTGTGTAAGTTATAAAGCACACAAGAAATGTGAATCATCATTCTTAAAAAGAATTTTAAGAATTCTGACTCAGGAGAATTATTCATTAAGAGATTTGAATAATAGAGAAATGTATAATACACAGTTACTGCCAACAAGAAATTTATAATATGGAAGAAAAGTAAAAAATTGCAAAGTGATATGTTATCCTATAGACAAGTGCTATCATAGTAAATATACAAACAGGAGATTCTGCTTGAGAAAAATCAAACAAGTGGCTGATTTAGGGACTGAACAGTAGGAAAAATTACTACTTGTCAAAATATCAGAGAAATGACGCTTAAAAACTAAAGTCTTATTAAAACAAATCAACCCATTCTGTAATAATTTAATATAAAATTCATTCAAAATTTATGGACCAAAATAAGGACAAATCATTATCGAAATAAGCCTTTTATGAGTATTCAATAATGTTTCATTTTATTTCAAAATATTAAGAAGGTACAAATGTTTTTATTAAACGGATAGCTTTTGTAATGCTTGAGTCAGAGCTATTAAGTGTGTGCATCAAATAGCATGTTATACTCCTCTCCTCCTAACCCCCTATCCTGCTTGATTTCCAGGGACTTCCCTCTGTGCACATATATTCTCATTGGTTATTCTAATTTATTAGAGAATACATGTGCTATTTCCATTTTTGAGATACTTCACTTAGGATAATGACCTCCTGTTTCATTCAAATTGCTATAAAGGTATTAGTTCATCCTTTTTTATTGCTGAATAGCATATAGTATACATAAACCACATTTCATTAACCTACTCATGAATTGACAAGCACTTGAGTTGAATCCACATCTTTGCAATAGTGAATTGTGCTTCAGGTGTATTTTTTATAAAATGACTTTTTTTTCCTTTCAGTAGATATCCAATAGTGGGATTGCTGGATCAAATGGTAGGTCTACTTTCAGTTCTCTGACAAATCTCCATACTGTTTTCCATAGAGGTTGTACTTATTTACAGTCCTACCAATAGTGTGAAAGCATTCCTTTCACTCTGTATCCTCGCTGGCATCTATTGTTTTTGGACATCTTAATAAGCCATTCTATCAGGGGTAAAGAGATGTCTTGGTGTGGTTTAGTAATATTTATCATTTTTCATATGTTTGTTAACCATTTGCCTATCTTCCCTCATGTCTTCTGCCCACTTTTTAAGGGAACTGTTTATCTTTTTTTCTTGTTGATTTGCTTGAGTTCTCTGCAGATTCTGGATATTAGCTCTTTATTGGATAGATAGTGTGCAACTGTTTCATCCTATAGGTTGTCTATTTAGCATGCTGATCGCTTCCTTATTTTAAGAATTCTGACTCAGGAGAATTATTCATTAAGAGATTTGAATAATAGAGAAATGTGTAATACATAGTCTATTTGTAGGTTGTCTATTTAGCATGCTGATCACTTCCTTTGCTGTGCAGAAGTTTTATTTTAATCAAATCGATTTATTTTTATTATTGCTATAATTGCCATTGGAGTCTTAGTCATAACTTCTTTGCCTAAGCCAATATCTAGAAGACCTTTCCTTAAATTTTCTCCTAGAATTCTTATGGTTCCATGCCTTACATTTAAGTCTTTTATTCATTTTGAGTTAATTTTTGTGAATGGTGAGAAATAGGGATTTTGTTTCATTCTTCGGAATGCGGCTATCCAATTTCCCGCACCATTTAGCAAAAAGGGCTTCTTTTCCCCAGTGTACATTGTTGTCTTCTTTGTCAAAGATCAGTGGGTTGTAGGTAGATGGTTTTCCATCTGGGTTCTCTGTTCTGTTCCACTGGTTTATGTCCCTATTTTTGTACCAAAACCATGTTGTTTTGGTTACAAAAGCCTTGTAGTATAATTTGGAGTCTAGCTACGTGATGTCACCAGATTTATTCTTTTTGCTTAAGATTGCTTTGGCTATTTGGGCTCTTTTCTACTTCCAAACAAAGAATAGCATTTTTTCTAGATCTGTGAAATGTGACTTCAGTGTGGGGATTTTATTGACTTAGAAACCACTTTGGGTAGTATGGACATTTTAACAATGTTGATTTTACTAATTCATGAGCATGATCTGTTTTTCCATTTGTTTGTATCATTTCTAGTTTCTTTTGTCAGTGTTTTGTAATTCTCCTTACAGAGATCTTTCTCTTCCTTGGGTAGGTATATTCCTGGGTATTTTGTTTTCTTTGTAGCTCTTCTGAATGGTACTAAGTCTTTGATTTGATTCTCCGTTTGATTGCTATTGAGTACAGAAATGCTACTGATTTGTGTGCATTGATCTTGTAACCTGAGATTTTGCTGAATTTATTTATCAATTCTAGGAGTCTCTTGGAGGTTCAGTAAATATTTAAGATATGCCACCTATGTATCTAGTAGGGAGATGCTAGAACTTATATTCTCGTGAAGGAAGATAATAAATGAGTAAGATAATTAAGCATCAAAAATAATAGATAATAAAGAAGTAAACAAAAAGACAAGAAAATTGCAGATGCTACAAGATTACATGTGTGTTTTTGTGTTGGAGGTCTTGTTTCAGGAAACTCCCTAGTGAGGATGTGATGAATGAGCTAAAGGTACAGAATATTTAAATACCTACATATCTGAAGAAAAGCATAAGCACATTGCAGGGAGATAAAATAATAATCACAAATGTAAGATATGCAGCATGTTTGAGAAAAAGAAGAGCAAAGCTAGAATAGAATCAGTTGAAAACTTATGACCAAAGGCTAAAAGGTACAAAAGGGGCCAGATTATGCATAGCCTTTTTTTTTTTTTTTTTTTTTTTTGAGACAGAGCCTCAAGCTGTCACCCTGGAGAAAGTGCCGTGGCATCACAGCTCACAGCAACCTCCAATTCCTGGGCTCAAGCGAGTCTCCTGCCTCCGCCTCCCAAGTAGCTGGGACTACAGGTGCCCGCCACAACGCCCGGCCACATAGCCTTATTTTTTAAAAGAATAATAAGAAATCATCTAAAGGTTCTATGTTCAACAATAAAACTGATTTGATTTGCTTTTGACTTGGAAAATATCATCATTGTGACTCCTGAGCAAAGAAGAATTTCAGGATTTTAATCTGAAAAAATGAAATAAGAAGGATCAGATTTACCCAACTAATTATAAATTGGACAAAATATACAAGACAACAGTTTACAGACATAGGATACCAAATGAAGTAAGATAATGATCTCTGAGAAAGAGAAAACAAATGAGAAGTCTATAATTGCTCCTAGCTTACTGTCTGGAGAGAATATCCAAGTCACAGCAAAGGGAGGAGAAACCTAATTGGAGCCCAGCTGACTTTCTTTGTTGAGGAAACAGAGCTCAGCTTGGAGTCCAGGGAGATTGCAGAAGATAAAGTATTCAAGGCAGAATACCACAAAGGAGAGTACATTAAAGAGAAAGCTCCAGAGATCTACAGATGGTTCTTCTCAAGTCTTCAGCTAAATACAGATCACCACAAGCATGTGAAGTAATTACCTAAAACTGTGAAAAGAACCACCCAAGATAAGAAAATGGGACAATTCCGGGGGGGGGGGGGGAGCGGAGCAAGTTGGCCACCCACTAACAGCTTCCTTGCAACTGGGCACGGTGAGACTGGTGAGAGAGGACTTCAGGCATCTCTGGCAGGCGGGATCTGCCTAGAAACTTCCCTTTGGGAACACAGGGAGACAGTGTGAGACTTCTGGACACCCTCAGGAAGGCAAAAGTGGCGGAGATTGGACAAGTGGTTGCATGTGTTCGTTCGGTCTAATACTGTCGGCAGCTGAGGGTGGGGCAACAGTGGGACTGCAGGCTGGAAAGGCCTTGCCTGTGAGCTGTTTGGGTTTCTTTTGAACTTGGTGCTCAGTTGAACTGCCTTGGGAGAACTTGGGCAAGAGTGCAGGGGTCTTTGAGTGTTGTCTGGGGCCCCAGACTGGGCCACCGAGCCAGACAGAGCTACTAGTGTTTGGTTGTGGGCTGTGTGGAGCCACTGTGGGAGAACTGCCCTGGCAAGCTCCACCCTCAGGGTCACAGAACAAACATCAGGCGGGAGTGAGTAACCTAGTGACTGAGCAGCCTAAAGACGGGGACTGAGACGCCTTGCAGCCTTATCCCTCAGGGGCATAGGGTGAGACTGGTTTTGGCACACTGAGTAAGGGGATAGCCACTTAAGGAGTGATCCCAAACACAAGCGCTTTCCTGGGAAAGCTTCTGCTTAGCCCAAGTTAGCAATTTAAAGTGTCTTCTAAGCAGACAGAGGAGGATTTAAGCTCTCCACCCTGTGGGGTTTGAGAAATCATTAGAGACACAGGGTTACTCCCTACAAAGATCCAGAAACAACAGAGTGATTCTGCCAGGGTGTGATCTGGGAGAGACACCTCCCCAACTCTGAGGACGGTCATAGGCAACAGTGAAAAATAATCATGAGGCGGAATCAACAGAAACATTCTGGCAATATGAATAATCAGAGTAGATAAACTCCCCCAAGGAACGACATGGTAGATACAGCACAAGATCCCCTGAGTAAGCAAATGGCTGAGATGTCAGGAATCGAATTCAGAGTCTGGATAGCAAATAAGATCAGTGGAATGGAGGAAAAGATGGAATTAGAATTTCAAGCAGCAATCCAAAAGATGTCTCAGGAATTCAACAAATTCAAAGACAAAATGACCAAAGATTTTGACACATTGAGACAAGAAGTTTCAGCCCTCAAAGATCTGAGAAATACAGTAGAATCCCTCAGTAACAGAACGGAGCAAGCAGAAGAAAGGATTTCTGACATGGAAGACAAAGCTTTGGAATGCTCCCAAACTTCCAAAGAGGTAGAGAAATGGAAGGCAAAAACAGATCATTCTCTCAGACAGCTCTGGGATAACTCGAAGAAAACCAATATTCACCTTATAGGGATACCTGAAAACGATGAAGTGGCATCACAGGGCACAG